>CAUYRH010038387.1:0-50850 GCA_963574655.1 Perodicticus potto | reverse complement strand
TCATATCATTCATCTCTTATTTGATTCTGTTTTTGGATTTCCTTTTGGCTATTTTCCACTTCATCAGCAGTTTCCTTCATTGTTTTCATCATCTGTATTCTAAATTCCCTTTCTGTCATTTCTAACATTTCTTTATAGGTGAAATCCTCCACAGTAGTTACCTCCTGGTCCCTTGGGGAGGTTGCTCTGGACTGGTTTTTCATGTTACCAGGATTTTTCTGCTGATTCTTCCTTATGAATGTTTTCTTTGATCTGTTTCCTTGCCCTAATTTTCCTTTCAATTCCTCTTGATCTTTAAGTTACTGTGCCTCTGGAGTAGAGTTTTGGTCAGTCAACTCCCAGCAGGATTAGACAGAATGAACACTCACAACCACTTGCCAGTTCTCCACTGCTTTTGCCTCCTCATGGGATCCAGAAGTCTCTTTCTGACTCCCTGTGTACCCAAAGGGATGTTTCTGGGCAAATCCCACCAGCCAGAGATGCTTAGAGTCTTGTCTCCACAGTCTCACCATGCCCAGTTGCAAGGAAACTATTACTTGACTGCCATTTGCTCCTCCCAAGTATAGTGCATTTAAAAAAAAACATTTATAATGTCTTTAACTGTTAGCATAATGCTTGTGTTTATATACATATATTATATATGATATATGTTATTATATATTATATAATATACAATAAATAATATATATTATTATATAATATACTTTTATATATAATGTACATATATGTACATATATTCAATCTCATTATAATGCATAAACCTTATAAAATTATAATTAATAATAAATCACTAAATGTAAAGTACAAATGTTGCATACGTACTTTACATATGTTTATATACATATATGTAAAACAGTATAATGAAGAGGTAATCCCAAATATCTAGACATAGTTCCATTAATATTTTAGTCACAAAAATATTCTTCTTAATGTTAGCCAGTTATTATGTTCAAATAATATGTCCCTGATTTTAATAAATTCCCATATTTACACACAGAGGAAGAAAGCTGCATTTACTTAAGAAAAAGTAGTACACACAGAGAGAGAAAGTATTTAACATAAAACCAATCAATGTGTCATTGTGAGATGTAATGGAAAGTCCCTTATGTCCTTTCAGGCAAGAAAAAGGACTGTTAAAATTTTATCTAACTGACATAAAATCAAATCTAAGGAAAGATTTCAATCTTTAATTTGGTAAATTATTGAAATATAAATAGGGATATTTTTAAGAACTCATGTTTACAGAAATTTAGCAATGAGAGCTGAACTTTTCTGATAACAAATGCAGAAGAGAACTGCAATTTCCCCTAAGGAGTCTTCCTGATTAGCAAGTGCATCATTTAATTCCTTCACTAAAGGCATGAAACTGCATTATAATATGAAAATAGATGAGGAAAAGAAGTAAAATATGTAGACATGTGGAATAAAATGTGAAGAAATCTTCTCCTTGTGAGGTAGTACAAGTTGATGGAAATAATAAAATGAAGCATTTTTGGTAGTGATTTATGATATATTGAAAATCATGTTATCATTTTTATTTAATTGAAATAGTTGTGGGAAAAACTTATATTAGCATTTTTAAAATTATCAGCTGCTAATATTCATAAACATAAAATGTCAAGGTCATATGTAAAATCACTCCTGTTTTTTGCTATCTGGGTACATAGATAACATTTTAATTAGGATTAGAATGCAAAGCAGAGCCCATTTATTGCAAAACCTCTGTTAAATAAGAAAAAAAAGAAAAGAAAACTGTACCTACCAAACCAAAGAAATTCTGTAATTCTGTTACCTTTACTAAAAAATATGTGTATGAAACTAAATCCAAGAGTATAACCTTCAAAGAAAAGGATCAAACAAATTTGAGACATGATAATTATTGCAATAGTACTAAAATGCACAAAGCAATCAAACCATTGTGGAGACAACACTAAAGCAAGAGATGACGTTATGAAGGATGCCCTCTTTGTGGGTTTGTGTATTCATCAGAGTCACATCTATGCAGCACTATTTAAATGCTTTATGAGGTCAGGCATTAGGTTCAGGAGCTCAACCTAGAAAGACTGCTACAAACTTCACTGCTGAAGATCACTTCCCCTTGGGAAGCTATGCACTGCGCCTAGTCCACCTGTCACAGCACTTTTTCATGGATGAGATGGTGAACTTAATTATCAGAACTTTGTAAAACAGAAAATGTTAAGATAACATCCTACAAAGTGGCAACCTGGAAATTAATTTTAAATTCAACTTTGACAAATATGTAGCTTTTAAACAAATTATTATTATTTTTAGATATTGAAGGTGGTAGATTTCAATCCTGATATAAAACACTACTGCCCAGCTTTTCCAGATATCATATACCCTGAGGGTATAGCATCATAGGAATTAAAAATGCAGTAGTATTGGCTTGGCACCCATAGCACAGTGGTTATGGCACCAGCCACATACACTGAGGTTGGTGGGTTTGAACCTGGCCCGGGCCAGCTAAACAACAGTGACAACCTCAACAAAAAATAGCCCAGCATTGTGGTGGACACCTGTATTCCCAGCTAATCGGGAGGCTGAGGCAAGAGAATTGCTTAAGCCTAAGAGTTTAGGTTGCTGTGAGCAGTGATGCGACAGCACTCTACTGACGGTAACATAGTGTGACTCTGTCTCAAAAAGAAAAAAAAAAAAAAAAGCAGCAGTATTTTATACAACTAACCATCTATCTTTTTTAAGTAGAAAGTGATATACCTGTCTTGCATATAATGAAATTGTAAAAGAATAAACAAACTCAGACAGGAGAGTTGCTGCCTTATATGCAAGAGTGTTCCAGACTCTGCCTTAAAGGACATTTATGTGTAGAACTGGCCCATTGTCATAAAATCAATATATGGCAGGACAGATGGTGGTTGAGATTTATATGTTAAATTCAAAGCAATAATGCAGCAACACCAAGAGAGTATAAAAAATCTATTACAACAAGTGCCAGGAGGAAGAAGGACAATAGAGAGTGGCACTTAATCTGGGATTCATGGTTCTCTAGGGTAAAATATTTCAGCTTAAAGACTCCCTGAACCCTTGAATTAATATTAATAATGCATGGAAGAACTTACATGCATTTTTCTTCACACATTTTCAGAGAGATATGTAACCATAATTATTTTTTTAAGGAACAGCGGTGACTTAAAAACACATAGGAATGTGTAGGTTCAATATACAGTAAGAATCAATAAGCAATGTTAGAGCTGTAAAACATTTAGAATAGACCTTTTTATATATATGTATATTTATGTGTGTATACATATCCAATCTGATCTGAAAGAAAATTAAAGAATGTTGATCTGTGAATAATTAATGATATTTTGTGCAAGATGTTAGGGCAGACATAGGAAGATAAAATACTGAGTTTATAAATTTGTCCTATAATGACAAACTTCTGAAACAGGTGGATTCAGATATGCAATTAAGCAGATTCTCTGATGATTCTAGATGCAGCCTCAGGCTAGTATTAGGAGATAGTGCCTTATACTTTACTTTGAAGTGAATTTTATTTGGGTACATAGTGGTCATTCAGTCACTCATCCACTGGTGCTTCTTAAATATCAATATAGGTGAGATAAACAAAGAAAATTTTAAAGATTAGGTTCACTCCTCATGCATAGCAAAAGGAGACAACTAGTGGGCTTTTGAATGAAGCTCTTTGACTTCCTTACAATGAGACATTAGTGAATCTTGCAAAGAGAGGGATTAATGTTGAAGCATTTCCTAATGATGAAAAGTCATGTTATACTATTCCTTTTTTTGAAACATATCTACCTTCCAGTTTGAAGATTGGGAAGAAAGTTATCTAATGTTATCTAGGAAGAATTATGTGCATTCCAAGAAGGAAAAGTAGTAAGTGTTTAAACAGAGGAATGTAAAAAACAGAAGGTTCCTAAATGCATTAAATGTTACAAATCTCTCAGTGGCTTATGCAAAGTAGTGTGGAGATTGTTTTGCTATGTACAAATGGCATAGGAGTTTGACAATGGCCATGGAGTTAGGAGAATAAGTACACTATTTACACTATTCACAATAAATGAATGTTCTTGGGTGGAGGAAAATGTCTTGTAAGATAAGAACATTTTGTTAGATCCTACAAATAATACGAGGATATGGTGTAAATTTTCTTTTGTTCACCAGAGAATAGGGTGTCAGCAGTCCATAGAAAGGATAAAGACAGGAAAATTGGATTGGGAGAAATTAGTGGAATAAAAATTTAATCCATGTAGGCATCATAGGATTTAAATAATATCTCACTGGAGATTATTTTATTTGAGAAGAATGATATAGATTAATGGAATTGTGTAATCAATGAGTGTTAATGTTTCATCTGCATGAACATATGGCCAGAAAATGTGGAAGAACAGATGTGATTAACAAGTCTGCAATGTCTGCTAATGGTGGCAAATAGAATCATGATGCAGAGAGTTCTTTATTTTCCCTGAAGGAATTTCTTCCCAGATGGTTTGGTTAGTGTTCAAAATCGATTTTAAAATTAAACTTCTGCTAACATAAATTGCATCACATTGTTAAGCTCTCGTGTGGATAGTATCAACCATTATCAACACTTCATCAAGAACAATGTTCAAATATAAAATGGTTTAAGTTTAATTTTTAGTTTACTGTTACTCACAGTAACTATTTTAAAAAACTAGATATATATGGCCTACTTCTGCAAACATATAACTACCAGTGTTGACCAGGCGCACCTTGACAGTGACCTTGCAAATATTATTTTATTATCCTTTATTCTGCTAAGTGAGTGAAGCCAATACGGAAAAACTTCATACTACATGACACCAATTTAACATTCATGAAAAGGGAAAATTCTAGAGATAGTAAATAGATTAGGGTTTGCCAGAGCTTCAAGGGTAGGGACAGGAGGGAGTTGAATAAGTGAAGTGGAGGGAATTTTTTAGAACAATAAAATTATTGAGTTGGATATTTAATGGTAAATAAAAACATTAAGTATTTCCAAAATGCATAGAATTTTATATCACAAAGAGTAACCCTTAATGTAAAATCTGAAAAAAAATTAGGCAGTCAGTAGTTGCCAAAATGCAGTACAAAATGTGATATTAGAATCTAAATGTAGTATAAGTGTATGAAATGAGTGAGATGAAGGATAAGCTGCCAGTAAACGTGTCCTTGAGAATGAGTGGAATCTGTAAGACTAAAAGCAATAGGAATTGGGGTAAGCACTATATTCCAGTTAATAAAGCTGTTTGCTGCAGGGGTTCAGGTCAACACTTTCAAGACCACTCTACATACACACTAGAAATGACCAAGTTAATGAATGAATGGCAGGTGGAGAAAGTCAGGTTTCTTAAAGTTGGAGGGGGAGGGTTACAAGGTTACAACAAGCAGTAAATAGTTACTAGAGTGGTCCACATGGTAATGGATTAGAGTTAGAGATACCATTGTAAACTCATGTTTAATTTAATGTAGACATAGATGGCTACACATATAAATATCAAAAATAAATATGCATACACAGGTTGGTGCAATATCCCTTTGCTTGGCCAGCTGAGAAAGTCCAGAAGGAATTATGACCCAATAGCAACAGCAAATTTAGCTGCCATTTCTTGCTTTCTAATACCATTATTCAATTAATGGAATAAAGATGTTTTGGAGAAATGGCTGAATTTTGCACTGGGTCAGAAATATATGAGGTAAGCTTAGAGCATCTTGTTTGCCAGAAACAAAGATCAAAATAAAAGAAAAGAAAAAACACACACACATACACACAACAGTTTCATTATGTCAAGAGGATTCAGAGGCCTAACGAAAGGCCAGTGAGCAACTGGAATAATTTGGACAGCTAAACAATTATACATCTAATTGTAACTAAAAATACAAAATAAATATCTGTGAGTTTATAGTGATTTAAATAAATAATTTCATACATAAGTAAAAAGGAGAGAATAAACTAATCTATTGTACAGAAGAATTTCAATAATTAATCTGCCCTTTAGGGGATAACTTCCTACTCCATAAGTGTGGGTTACACAGGGGGACTTCCTTCTAAAGGCACAACATAGAAATGGAAAAGAAAAAGGAGTATTACAGTGAAGAAACTTACAAACACTACCTCAATCAGGTAATCAATGTTAACATCAACAATTACCAGCCATATTCCATAAGTTCCTACTCCATAAGTGTGGGTTACACAGGGGGACATCCTTCTAAAGGCACAGCATAGAAAGGGAGAAAGAAAAAGTAGTATTACAGTGAAGAAACTTACAACCACTACCTCAATCAGGTAATCAATGTTAACATCAACAATTACCAGCCATACTGACAAAATGTAGCCCTGATATAATGCGTTTGATTGGTTGAGAATGACATCTATGGACACTTCCTCCTTAAAACATATTACTCCGTGTCAAATCTTCAGAGAAATATCAGACAAATATTGAGGTACATACTAGAAAATATATGAAGAGTAATTCTCAAAATTGGCAAGATCATCAAAAATAAGGATAGTCTGAGAAATTATGACAACCAACAAGAGACAAAGGAGCCATGACTATTAAACAGAATATAGTATCTGGGTGAGAGCTCACAGAAAGAAAAGTTAGGTAAAAACAGGAAATGTGAATAAAACATGGACTTTAGTAAATAATAATGTATGAATAGTGGTCTTTAAATTGTGAGAAATGGCCCAAACCCATGTAAGATGTTAATAATAGAGGTTAGTAACAGATGTTAATAAGATGGGGTGGAGTATACTAAAACTCTCTGCACTACCCAACAGCTCTGTACATCTAAATTATTCTAAATTACAAAACTTAAATTTGTGAAAAAGAACTATCACTCTACCACATATGATACACAAATGGAAAAAATTAAAACGCTTAACATATTTAGCAGGAAACACAAGAAAATATTTTTACAACTTTTCAATAAAAGACTTCTTCAATAGTACAAAACAAGCACTAAGTATGAAGAAAAATCACTGATAAAGTCCATTGCAATTCTATTAGTCACAAGGGACAATTAAGACAGGAAATGGCAAGCCATGGAGAGAGAAGAAAATGTAAACAGGCTGATACTGGAACTTCCTCTTCTCTCCTGGCTGGCTCACGGATTCTGATACCAGTGTTTCAGGTTCTTGATCTCCACCATTGGAAGAAGAAATCAAAGGACCACAGATCAGTGGTAAGACAGGCTTTATTCACAGAAACAAATACAAAAACTTATAAAAACCAAAGGTCCTGGCAGATAGAACCTAGGAGGGGAACAAGCTCTCCTGCTCCCTCTTCCAAGTCTGTTCTCAGGCTCTCCGCTCAGGGGTCCACATGGTCAGGGGGTTGTTTTGCAGGAACTCAATGTTGACTTGTAGCGGGTGGGTCTTGCTCAGTTACAGCCAGCTGTCCAATGAATTCTCAGGCCTTGGAAACTTACATGAAATTGACCAGCCAGAAGTGCCCTGGGAGGAGACAGGAAGGTGCCAGTGTCTCCCCAGCAGGTGTTGGGCCCTTCCAACAAGCTGGTTCCTCCTGCTGCTGCAGCATCAACACCTGGAGGGCTAAGGCGGCAGGTTGTGGGGCCGCCTTGTCCTGCATCAGGGCTAAATAAAGAACTCCTAAAAAACAGTAAGAAAAAGACATAACTCAATAAAAAAAATGAGCAGAAGCTTACAGGTCCTTCCCACCTATGTGTACTCAAATGGCCAGTAAACATGTGAAAATGCATTAATTATTGCAGAATGTAAATGCATATAAAATAAAATGACCACTAAAACCAATTAGAATGGTTAAAATGAAAAAGATAAATTAATATTCAATACTGGAATTTTCATGCACAAGGACTGGGAAAATAACACAAATACTTTAGGAGACAATTTGGCAGTAACCACCAAAGCTGATCATGTTCACACCTGATGACCCAGAATCTTCCTAGTTTGTATGTAACAGAAATACATAGCTATAAATACCAAAAGTCATGATGAGATATTCCTAGCACCACTATTCCAAAGAACAAAAAATGGGCAAAAAATTATGTAACTACTGATATAGAATGAATAGATGCATGCTGGTAAATGCATACAATTGAATGTTATATAGCAATGAGAATAAATTTTTGTTATATGCAGTGGGGTAAGTCAAGCTCACAATTTTGAAAGAAAGAAGTTAGACATAAAAGAGTAAATTTTGTATAAATCCTATAAAGGAAATATTGGTGTATTCGGGACCAGCCCCAAACTATACTGTGAGTTCCCTCCCAGTGGCTGGTGGAGACGAAAGTGATGCAGGACAAGGTGGCCCTATGACCTGCCACCTTGGCCCTGGTGGTGCTGATGCTGTGGTGAATGGAGGAACCAACTTGCTAGAAGGGCCGGACACCTCGGGGGAGACACTGGAGCCTTGCTGTCTCCTCCTCCTGCGCTTCTGGCTAGTCCATTTCATGGATGGCCCTTGCTGTCTCCTCCTCCTGCAGTTCTGACTGGCCAATGTCATGTCAGTTTCCAGGGCCTGAGTCTTCATTGGACAGCTGGCTGTAACTGACAGAAGACCCAAGCCCTAAGAAGTTCTGGCAAAACATCCCTCTGGGACTATATAAACCCCTGAGCAGAGTGCTCAGACACAGACCTCCACTGGACCTCGGAGAGAGATCAGGAGAGCTTGTTCCCCTCCAACATAGACCTCGGCTGGACCTCGCAGAGGGAGCAGGAGAGCTTGTCCCCCTCCTGGGTCCTCTCTGCCTGGAGGTTTGGTTTTTCTTGTAGTTGTAATTCTTGTTTACTGTAAATAAATCCTGACTTAGCACTACTCCTGGGGTCCTTGATTCCTTCTTCCAATCACCAAGACCAAGAACCTGAAACTCCGGCATCAAAAGGATAAGGGAAAAATGAAAAGTCAAGACACAAAGAGAAAGTTTTTTAAAGAGCCGGGTCAAGGGACTGACCATCTCCAAGCAAGCGTGAGGATGGGTGGAATAGCCCCTCGCTCTGGGCCAGCTCTGTTTTTATTACACACATTAAAAGGGAGGGGAGCTAAACTATTAGGCCATGGTTACTGTTAGACTTGCGTTTTCTAAACAAACTATTTCTTTAACTAACTACCTGAATTGTATTGATTTACTTCTTATTTTTATCACTTTACCTTACTTTTGATCCTAACACAAAGCCAGGAACACAGTCTAGGTGGAGACCTGCACACAAACCTCAAGGTGAGCAGTTAAGCCCCTGGGCAGCGTGTGGGCAGTGGAGTGCCTAGCCACGCTGAGAAATGGGAGGGGAGGGGCACTTCCCCCTCGCCTCCCTGAGAGACTTTTTCTGTCTTATGAGATCAAAGCCCTTTTACCTTCTCTCATAAGTCTCCCCCACCTCCTCCCCTCACTCCCCACAGAGAGAGTGGTCCTAGCTGCTGGAGCCTGGCCTCCCGGATCTTGGGGCCAAGTCACCCTGGGGGAGGGGTGAAATTCCAGCAAGACAGTCCACTTGCTTAAAGGGCCAGACTTTAAGGTGTTGCTCTTACAACAGACTTTGAATTTCTCAGCATAGGTCCTGTAGCCTGAATGTGTACCTGCTGTTCTCTGATACTCTTCTCTCCTGTCTCTGTGCCCTTTGCCCGACATCTGCAATCATTTTCTTAGTTCAATTTCTAACCTACTTATAATAAATAATTGAATTCTGATTTTAAGCTTAATAAATCATTATGTCTAGCAATGCAAGCACATCAAGCTATGACTCTTCCCTTAAGTACCCGTATTTTCACCCTCACAAGAGGTGGTCTAAAGGAGTCTTCTGGGTGACATTTATATAATACTCTCTTTCTTTCTGATTATTATGGGCTTTATTCATATGAAAAATTCATTGAGATATACCTTCAAATAACTTGTGATCTATAAAGGCACAAAATATTAATAATGATGTACTCAGAACAAAATAACAGTAAAAAATGCTTATATAGTAATGCTTCTGGTATATAGCTACCAAAGTGCTTAGGTAAAAACAGTAAAGACACACACAGCTCTTCAATTCTGATTATTTTTCCTGGTACAGATATTACTTTTCTACCTGCTATAACAAGTTTCTACAAAGTTGTTTAACACATCACAAATTTATTATTTTAAACTTCTAGAAGTCAGAAATATTAAATTGATTTCACTGGACTAAAATCAAGGTGTGAGCAAAGCCGTATTCCTGTGGAAGTCCTAGGACAGTATCCATTCTCTTGTATTTTCCAGATTCTAGAAGGGCCACTTGCATTTTTTTGGCTTACGGCCTCTTTCTCTATTTACTAAAATAGAACTATAGCTCTTCCCATCTCTCTGACCCTGACCTTTCTGGGACTTTCTTTAATAAGGACTCTTTTGATTACAATGGGCCTGCTCATTTGTTCAGATTAGATTTGTTCTGATTGTTCAGATTAATCTCATTTCAAGATCCTTAACTCCATCACATTTGTAAAGTCGCTTTTGTCATGTTACGTAACAAACATATCCACAGGTCTTCCAAACTAGCACAAGGACAACTTTGAGTGGCCTTTTTCTGCCACCCATAGTGAAAAAGAGATAAAAATCAAATATGGCAAAATACTGAAATTAAATCCATCTAAGGAATGGATTAATGCTTCTTAAGAAGAAGCATTTTATTAAAACATTATTTTTCCAAATATTCGAAATGTGCTATAACAATTACCAGATAAAGAAAAAAATCAGATTCTGCTTAGCATTAGGAGACAATTCTTCCTAGAGTACATATGTTTCTGCATATCCTGGGCCTTGTAAGCAAAAGATATTGCAAGAAATTTGGCATAGGAGACAAACCTTGGGAATAAGAGATAGTACCTCCTTTAAGACAGAAACCCCCAGAATAATTCAGAAATTTAAAATTTTCTCCTTCTCTTTCCTGGAAATATGTACTTACTTTCTTGGATAATAAATATAGCAATGCTTTCTTCCTGTCCCCCAGAACAGATTTCTTCAATATAGACTTTTTTTCTCTTTGAAGGAGAGGTTGGGCAGATGGCCCAGTCTTCCCTATGTAAAATCCAGATCTCATAATGTTGGAACTCCTCTCCTGTTGTGTAACCTACTAATGAGAAATTGTTCTCACTGTATTGTCCTATGGGTAATTAGGGAGTGGGGGAACCAAAGCAAGTTATGAGATGTCTTAGATTCTTCACGGTTTAGAACTTAATACTAGATCTCTATCATGACTCATAGATATTATGTCTATTGTATTTTCGTACCCTACAATGACTATACATAAGAATCTTCCTGAGCGGTGCCTATGGCTCAGTGGGTAGGGCGCCGGCCCCATATATCAAAGGTGGCGGGTTGAAACCAAACCGGCTCCAGCCAAACTTCAACAAAAAATAACCAGGAGTTGTGGTGGGCTCCTGTAGTCCCAGCTACTCGGGAGACTGAGGCAAGAGAATCGCCCTAGCCCAGGAGTTGGAGGTTGCTGTGAGCTGTGTGACTCTAAGCATTCTACCAAGGGCAATAAAATGAGATTCTGTCTCTACAAAAAAAAAGAAGAATCTTCCTTCAGTGAAATTGTTCCATTGAAAATATTTTATGGATATTTCTTTTGGACATTTTTAACTATGTCTCAACTAGCCACAAAAATAGTAAAACAAAACTAACATGGGGATAGTAAAATTCCATAAAGTGTCTTTATCGATAATCACTTCAAAACTCTTTTCAACAGAACTCCCAGATTCTTTTATTACAACTGAACTTTTGCTTCTCATAGGAAGGTAAAATTCTTAGTGAGATTTCTGGTTTGCAATACAAAGCTCAGTCCTCCCCCTTCAGCAACTACTTCTAATTTAGAATTAATTAAAAAGAAATTTAGAGGGTAAAAAATCTAAGACAAATTAAAAGAGGGAATTGTATTTAGGCTTCAGCAATAAATAAATGTAAATTAATTCTTTTTCTTCTTAGCCCCAAAGATGATCAAGTTAACATTGCAATTTCTCCATTTTCATTAATATTAATTTTTAGTGCTCTGTGACTAATATCAATATCTCAATTGGAATATCAGTTTCTAATAAAGTATATCTCTTTACCTTTTTCAAAATTACTGTTACTTTTATTTAGATGGATTATATATTTTGAAATGTCAAATGAAATTAGAGTGATATTTTAAGTTTTTGAAAGAGTACATTACAAAAAAATTTAATATACTTTCGTAAAGATTTCTTCCATTTTTTTTTTTTTTTTACCTTTATTACTACTGGACATTCAAATTGTCATACGATTTCTCCTTCTCTTAACAAATGACAAGAGTCTCTAGTTGGCATTCTTGCTTCTAATCTTAATTCATCAAATTCATTACCCATCAAGCTTTCAGAATGATCTTTTTTAAAATTTTTATTTATATTTTATCTTTTATAAATATTATTTAAATTTAAAATTTATGACAGGATGTAATAGGATACTAGTAAAGTGACTATATCAAAACAGATTAATTCATCTACCAACTCATAGTTACTTTTTTTGCTGCCAAGAGCCATTATATTCTACTTATTTTTAAAATTCCTTAATACAATTTTATTCACTGTAGTTCTCAGGTTGTACATTAGATTGCTGTATTTGAGCTCCTTTAACACATTAACTGCCATGTGAATTGTATTTAACTCGTGCTAGTTTTGATCCTGGGACGTCATGAAGTATGTGGTACTGGTGGTTAGGCAAGAAAGTCCACAGCATTCCTGCCTGCTGGGAAATCTCCCTGCTTTTTACTGCCCTGCTCTGGCCAGCTGCCCAACTGTGCCAAGCTTGTTGGCCTATGACTTTCAATTGCTCATTTCCCCTTGAATATTTACCTGGAGGCTCTTTGAATAAAAATTGTTAGAAAGGTGACCTTGTTGCACATACTTAGGGGATATAACTTAGTGGTCATCATCTAGGACCACCCAAAATCCACTCCAGACAGAACTAAATGCTTGTGGAACGACAAAGGTCTTAATTCTAAGAAACAAACTCCATATTATGTCATGAGTCACAGACAACTCATGTGATGTACAATGTAAAAATTTCATCCAGAGTTATGCAGATTGTATACCAGTCATCCACAGAAAATAATAAAAAATATTTCATTAAATTAGAAAGGATCATTTTGTTTTTGAAGATTTTTTATTCTATTTTCATATTGCATCACCATGGTCCCAAGGAAATTTTTTTTCAGTGTGGCAATGTGTTAAAAAATATTCACATGTGTAAGTGAGATTGTGCAGTATTTTTCTTTATAAGTTTCATTTAGTCTAATGAAAAATGACCTTTCTTAAGAAGCAAGTCTTATTATTTAATCCCTCCCCTAAAATGATTATCGACTTACAAAATAAAATCCACAGTCTCTTCCTTGACACATAAAAACTGACACCTGTCCTACTCTTAACTGTTTCTCTCTGTGCTTCATTGACAATAAAATAGCTGCTTTCAAAAGTTCATTTATTTATTGTATTTCCTCTTCCCCGCCCTTGGTTATCATGACTGCCCATCTTAATATGATGCACTACATTCCCTGATATCCGTTCCCAGGAAATGTAGCAGAACGCTCTATCATTTCTCCACTGTCTCACACATACAAGGTATACATCTTTGTCAGTAGATTCTAAACTCTTTGAGGAAGAGAAGGTTAATTCCAATGTATACATTTATGACACACACAAATACACACATATGTATGTGTGTAGATAGATAGTAAAATGGAAAAAAAAAATTTACTCTTAATAACACAGCTGCTCACCCAAATACTGAACGTTAAGTCCAAGATTTGAACACGTGAATGACTGAGTCAAACCAAGTGCTTAGTTTCCCATGATGCATTCTCTAAATAATGAACCAAAGTAAAATGTGGTAAATATTAATAAGATGAATTCTATAGTCTATTTAAAATTGCAAGATTTTACAAAAAAATTTTCTATTAAAAGTACCTTTACAACAAAAAATTCATACCACTTAAGAAGAAGGATTTTATTAATGATGTAAAGTATGATACTTTATACTGACTTCAATTAAATTATTTAAATTATTATTTATTTCATGTCACGTAGCATTAACAGGAAAACCATTATGCTACTACTAAGGATTTTAAATATTAATATATTATTCGAGATAAGGAATATTTTAAAATAATAGATTTATAAAGAATATAATGGTAGATTTTATAGGATAGCATAGCTATACTATTTTTATGTGAAAATTGGCCTTTTATTTAGCAATTTAATATTCTTTGTAAGGGAAGAGTTTATTTTTTCCTGAAACAATAAGCCACTTAGTTTTCAGTTCAGTGTTGTAAATAGCTTTTTCATCTCAAAAATTAGAATAAATGCATTTATTTGTTAATACAACTAGTGCTTCCCCTTACTTATTTGCTTGCATCAGCCTCAAGTTCAATTGCTAACATCTAAGTGAGATTGAATGTAATTCAGAATATAACTGAAAATTCTCTGCTTCATATATGTCCATGAATGAACTAATAAGATTCACATATATGCAGATTTAAACCAAAGTAATTGTAACAAATTCTTAAAAGGAAACCTATTAACTCTTCTTTTCACATTGTCAGGCTTTTTTCCATCTGTGGAAAAAAAAAAAAAAAGAAAGGATAGAAAGAAATGAACTGGTGTCACAAATCTAGAGGCAGCCAAAAATACAAGCCCACATATAACATCCTACTTATGCAAATAGTGCATCTGCTGTTATCTGAGCAGGCCAGAGACTATTTCCAACTAGACTCATACCATACACCCACGATACTGTGAGGATTGAATCAATCAAAATCATATTCTACTAGAAATAAAAAAATAATATATTCATGTAATATAATTATGTACAACCTGCTTATGAAGTTGTTTTAATTACCCATTACACCTGAATGCCAACTTTTATTTTGACCTACCAAAAGTCAATTTGTCCACAAAAGCAGAACTTTCCTTCTGCATATCTATTAGTAGAATTGTTATATTTTCTAAAAATGTATTAACATAGTAAATATATCAATCTTTTTTCTTCAAACTATATTAAAACCCATCCATATTCAACTACCAAAATTTTAAATTAATTCAAGGGTAACACAATATCAAATTTTTCTTACAGTTAAATGTTTTATAGAAAAAAATACATCTATTTTATGTATAGAAAAACCTTGGTTATAAGGGCACCATGCGTTATTTTACTTTTTATTAACAACATTATAAATAATGTTAAAGATGTAAATATAAATGATGTTTCATTAGTTTAAAATGTATTTTACATGTAATTAAAATGAGATACCAAACCACTCTAAGAATAAAATAGATTAATTATTTTTATTATTTTTTCCTTACGGCAAAGAAGAAGTACTCATTTAGTAAATGATGTGGTCTAAATTCAAACAAGATTTTCTAAATTCAGAAGCAGAACTATGTGAAAACTTTACATTTGTTTTGCAGTCAATGTTTGTTAATACCAACAAACAGATTAATTTTTACCAGTTAATAATGAAGAATAAATTACTCATAGGAGAATCAGATTCTAGTGCTTATTTGACCATGGGCATTTTCTGTAACAAACCTTGTCAATGAAACACTAGATTATATAATTTATGAAATTCCATTGAGGCTGACTTCCTTTTATAAATGGATTTATATTTTATCTATACAGATATATAAGATTATCTATGACAATAGTTCTTTACCTAAGAGCGTACTATTTTTGCATCAAAAACTGTGACAAGAGAATCCGTAGAAGATGCTATAATGATAAGGCAGTAGAAGTGGGGACACTTGGAAAAATACACAAGGAGAGATATTGCTTTCCCCCCACCCTAAACTAGACTGTATTGCCATATAGTGCGTCCAACCATTAAAATGCCTTCTCCAAAATAAAGTGCAACTAAATAGTAAATAAGTGTCAAACATGTTGAATATTTTTCTCAGGTTTATGGTTTTTATGTTGTAAATTTATGTATCTATTTTTAATGCAGATAATACTTTTCAGGATTCAAAATTCTAAAGTTCCATCTTGATATGCTAAGGCATATCCTGCTCTCAGTTCTGTTTTGTGATATTTTATTGCATCTAGATAAATATAATATTATTAGATTTTTGAAAAATACAATTCTGAAGATACATATATTTAAGAAAATCCACTTATTTCCTTTTCTTTGTGTTAGACGACTGGCATAAGATAGTTAAAATATTGGGACTAGTTCCTGTTTTATAATTTGGCATTTATTTTACAGGTCAATTGGCATCACTACATAGACACATTCTGCCTCATTATTATTACTTTATAGGTTTGTAGAAGCTACACAGATATATTATACTCAAGAGCTTCTGTTTTCAGTGATGGTAAAGACAATGGCAAAATCCAGAAACTACATCTGAGTCAAATATCATCTCTTCACTAAGTTATTCATAGAGGATAAAGGGTGAGATCACACTTGAGGTGCATATTTGAAGGGTCAGGAGAAAACTTCTAAATGCTGATCAAAAATGTTTTCACACAGTAAATGAGAAAATCTCATGAATGTTATGTCAGTCAGGCAGATGAAAATATCTCAGATTGTATGTGAAGCCCGCACACTGTACCCCATGAGTGAATTAATGTACACAGTTATGATTCAATAAAAAGAAAAAAAAAAAAGGCTTTTACCCTTTCTCTACCCTTGATCCTCAGAAAATCCATTCTTTCCTCTCAAGTGGTCGTTTAGAATTATAAAACAATACTGTCCCTTCTCTGCTTCCAGCATGGCCTGGACTCTCACTGTTTTCACTTACATTGCCTTTCTCTCTTCAGGCTGCACTTACA
The DNA here is from genome assembly GCA_963574655.1 of Perodicticus potto. Lineage (NCBI taxonomy): Eukaryota > Metazoa > Chordata > Mammalia > Primates > Lorisidae > Perodicticus > Perodicticus potto. Next base: position 34,071 of record CAUYRH010038387.1, on the reverse strand, counting down.
CGTGCAATCTTGACCTAGTTGTCATGAACTAAGCCCCTGCTAGCATTCCATGTGGTGTTTTAGATGCTGGGGACCACCAAAGAGAAGAAAGCCAAGTTATATTTTTCTTTCTTTCTTTCTTTCTTTCTTTCTTTCTTTCTTTCTTTCTTTCTTTCTTTCTTTCTTTCTTTCTTTCTTTCTTTCTTTCTTTCTTTCTTTCTTTCTTTCTTTTTTTGTCAGACAGACTTTTACTCTGTTGTCCTGGATAGAGTTCCATGGTATCACCGTATCTCACAGCAACCTCATATTCTTGGGCTTGAGTAATTCTCTTGTCTCAGCCTCCTGAGCAGCTGGACCTACAGGCACCCACCACACCACCTAGATAGATTTTTTTCTATTTTTAATAGAGACAGGGTCCCACTCTTGTTCAGACTGGTCTCAGATTATCGAGTTCAAGTAATCCACATGCCTCAGTCTCCCAGCATGCTAGGATTACAGGCGTAAACCACCACACTCAGCTGCAAAGTTGTATTTTTCATATGCACATATTCATATGGAGAAAGATAAAATATATATGTAAAGATACAAATAAATATCAGATGATGACAAATGCTAAAAATGTAAATAAAGAATGGAAAGGGATACAAAGTGATAAGGGATACATGTTTTTTACAGGGTGGCAAAAGGAAATCACATAGTTACTGAGGCTTAGCATTCTAGGCCCAAACAAAGCATTGTGCCAAGAATATTCTCTGTGTAATAAAGAAGTACTTGGTGGACCAGGTTGGTATGAGGACAAGGATGAAAGCAGGGAGCATACTAAAGAATTAAAACCAGTGAAGATGATAGTGTCACCGGCAGGCATAATCAACGAAGGAACTGAAATGTGGCAGCATTTCCTAATAATTGGCTTTGGGAGTTGTTACAAATGGAAGCATGCCACGCCCAGGGCTGGGAAGACTCAATATCGTTAAAATGTCCGTACTACCTAAAGCAATCCATAAATTTAATGCAATCCCCATTGAAGCACTAATGTCATACTTTAAAGAACTTGAAAAAATAGTACTTTGTTTTATATGGAATCAGAAAAAGAACCAAATAGTCAATACAATTCTTAGAAATAAAAGCAAATCTGGAGGCATAATGTTACCAGACTTCCGGTTATACTAAAAATCTATAGTGATCAAAAAACAGCATGGTATTGGCACAAAAATAGAAACCTAAATCTATGGAATAGAATAGAGAACCTAGAGATGAACCCAGCTACATATTATCATTTGATCTTTGATTAGCCTAACAAAAGCATGCACTGGGGAAAGAATCCCTGTTTAATAAATGGTGCTGAGTGAACTGGTTAGCCACATGTAGAAGACTGAAACCAAACCCACATCTCCTCACCATTGATGAAAATTGATTCTCACTGGATAAAAGATTTAAATTTAGACATGAAACAATAAAAATTCTAGAAGGGAGTGTGGGGGAAATGCTTGGAAATAATGGCCTGGGAAAAGATTTCATGATGAAGACCACCTGGTAATTGTAGCAATACCAAAAATAAATAACTGGGATTTTGATCAAACTAAAAAGTTTCTGCACAGCTAAGAGTACCACAACCAAAGCAAACAGACAGCCTTCGGAGTTTTTTGCATGTTATGAATCTGACAAAGGCCTGATAACTAGAATCTACAGAGAACTCAAATTAACAAGAAAAAAGCAAACAACCCCATGTCTTTGTGGGCAAGCCACTTGAACAGAAAATTCTCTGAAGATGACAAATGAATGGCCAACACACACATGAAAAAATGTTCATCATTTCTAATCATCAGAGAAATGCAAATCAAAACCACCCTGGGATACCACCTAACTCTAGAAAGATTAGCCCACATCACATTGTCCCAAATCTTCAAATGCTGGTATGGTTGTTGAGAGAAGGGAACACTTTTACACTGCTGGTGGGACTGCAAACTAATACAACTTTTTTGGAAGGAGGGCTGGTGAATCCTAAAAGAACTCAAATTAGACCTCCAATTGGATCCCACAATTCCATTCCTAGGCATTTACCCAGAAGAAGAAAAATCATTTTACCACCAAGACATTTGCGTTAGGATGTTTAGTGCATCTCAATTTATAATTACCAAGTTATGGAAGCAATTCAAATGCCCATCAACCAATGAATAGGTTAACAACAATATGTATACCATGGAGTACTTTTCAGCCATAAGAAAAGATGGAGGCTTTACATCTTTTATGTTTGCCTGGATGGAGTTGAAGCACATTCTTTTTAGTAAAGTATCTCAAGAATCGAAAAAATATATATCCATTGTACTCAATAGTAATATGAAACCAACATATAAATGGTTAAATGCCTGTACCAACAATAAAACACAAACGTACTTTAGCAAGGAGGAGAGGTAAGGATGGAGAGGGGCGGGGGAGGATGATTGGCGGGAGGAGGGGCAAATGGTGGGATTCCCACCTAATGTTCACAATGCCAGGATGTTCAGCATGTCCCCTGGTGAAGGGCTCTTCCACAACTTGAACTTACCTTGGAAGTAAGAACAATGTAACCTAGAAATTTGTACTGTCCTATTAACTAAAAAATTTTAAAACAAAGTATCCAAAAATAAAAGAAATGGAAGCATCAAGATGGTATGAAGATTTGTACCTGAGCAAAATAAGTCATAGCAATAAGAGCAACATAGAAGGAACATGTTTTTTGTTTTCAGTTTTTATTTTTTGGGTGGTGCAAAATGCCAGGGCAGAGATCAGTATCCCACAGCCGTTAATCACTTAAACAGAATCACACAGGTAGGTGAATATGTGATTAGGAATGTCATGAAGAGATCTGAGCTCTCTGACTTTGGAAATCTTCAGAAAAGAGGTGGTACTTAATGGCACGGGACTGGATTATCTATTTCTGTTTTGTTCTTAATAGGATTTTTTTTCCTAGGATAATATTTCTTCCTCTTAAAGTATACCTTTACTGAAACTTCTACAGAATCTTCAAGGGCCTCTATTCTCCCTCTCTAGACTCCAGTGGAGGTCCCCTCCACTCTTCCTCTCTGACTTGAAGCTTCACCATCTGCGGTTCTGCACGACACCCTGTGACCGTTCAGTTCCCAGCTCTATAGCAACTGTACTTTTGTGCTTTAGGAAGCCTTATCCCGTGCACATGCATAATTTAATATTAGATTATTGAATTCCTAAATTTCTTTAATTCTACAGGTTTAACTGATTCAAATAATTAATATCAGAAACTCATCTATACTTTGTCTCATTAATAATCAAGGATTAGTAGAAACTTTGATACGAATCTATAAATGAATGATTTTATAGTCTTGGGGATCTGGTACTGATTTGCCTTTTGTGACTATGATAAGATATTGGTGATTACAGATCACATATAAATAAGACCATGTTGTAGTTGTTGGAGTAGAAATGTTATGTAAAGTATAATATTAACAAATTTTTAAAACCTGATTGATCTTTCCCGAATAAATCTGCCATATATGTATATACTGTGTATACAGACTCATGAAAATATGTAGATTCTGAATGAAATGTAAAGGGTAAAAATAAGAAAATATACAGTCTCATGTTCTTAAATTCTATTAAAACTTTCAGTAAACATTTGAAAAATATCTTTACTGGAAGATTATAACATAGTGATTAAATGAAGTGCTTGACATATGCCCTATTTGGATTGATGGGGAGGACATGAGAAGAAAGATTTAAAAATTGTGTTGAAAGATGTTCTATTGAAATTTATAAGTTACTTTAATATAGTAGTTTTGTATTCCTTCTCAGGATCATCTGCTTCTAGAACAGTACCTTGTACATAGTGGGAGATGTACAAAGAAATGTTGCATAAATTAAGGAAGAATCAAGTAGCAAGCCCATTCTCGTTGAATGCCATTTAACAAGCAATTCTCTGTTCACCAAAACATATACGACTTCAAGCCATTACATTCAATGGTTAATGAAACACTTTGGAAATTTACTTAATTCCAGATATTCATCACTGCCAAATATTGTTGATTTCTTCTTCATAGAAGATACAAGAAAATATTCCAGTTCCTTCTAACAACTTGCAACTTACTAGGAGAAAATGGCATGCATGCTCATAATTCAAGATGAAAGCCTTAATTCTATAAGAAAATAAAACTTTTGAATACTAAACCTTTGGTATTTAAAAATGCAAAGATTTATTTTATTAAAAAAATATAAAGCCGTTAAAATGAGGAAGAATTAAAATTGTCAAGATGTGTAATGTTTAGTTGAGTGAGAATACTAGCAAGTTACGTGGGATAGGACCACATACCAGTATAAGCTATTTTCAGAAAAGTGTTTAATAAATCTGGCTTTCTAACTGGAGAGTAACGTGATTGAACAACCTTACCTTGGACTAGTGTGAGTGGCTTTTTTAAAGGGTTCAAGTGAATGGTGGGACCCTAATGGGCAAGGAGCTGCTATAGAAGCAATGAGATAAGAGACAGGATTTTAACTACTTTGGAGGCCTTGTTAATAAAGAGGAATTGATGACATGCAGTACTATGAAATTCAAATTACTTCTATTAAGTATTAATAATTGGTGAAGGAGGAGAAACTGTTGCAGTTATGAAACTACAAGGAAGGTGTCATTATTAAGAGATCTAGCTAGGATAAAAGAGAAAATATATTTTAATGGCAGCTGTTGGATTTTATTCTCATGTGAAGTACTGAGAGAGAAATCTAGGCTGGAATTTCAAATAGACCCTTAGTGAAAATGTCAAGTGTTATTCAGATGCATAAGATTGAACACTACAACTTTCAATAATTTGATTTACTCATCCTTATTTAAAAGATTGAATCATTCCATTCTCTAGCTTCCTTGGTGCCAATAAATTTGACTCAAGATAAAACGTAGTGTTTGATATTTTAAACTCTAAAATAAATCAATTTTACTGCATCCTTAAAATGTTCTGTTACCTTTGATTCCAATGAAGTACCTATAGTTATATATTTAATATTTAGTAAATTAATACAAACATAGCATAGTATTGAAAAGATGATTAAATGAGCTAAACAAAAAAAAATCTTCTAAAAATGTAGTTTTTAGAACAGTTCTGTCTATATTTTCTGTTTATATTTTATTCATGTAAGCTGTTTTCTCCCCTGGAAACCTCTTCCTTTTCCTCACCACCATCTTTTCACTTGTCACTCTTGTCTTTCAAAGCTCTGCTAAAATCAATTTCTCAAGCTTGGGTGTGGTTTCTCTTGTGTAATTTGAGCACTTTGGGATGCTGAAACTAGAGGCCAAAAGTTTTGACTAGCCTGAGCAACACAGCAATGTCCTCTCCTTACAAAAATTAAAAAAAAAATTAGCTGTGGTGGTCGGCACCTATAGTCCCAACTAATTGGGAGGATGAGGCAGGATTGTTTGAGCCCAGGAGTTTGAGTTTGCAGTGAGCTACAGTGAGGCCACTGCGCACAGTGAGGCCACTGCGCTCTAGCTGGGGCAATACAGGGATACTTTGTCTCAAAAAAATAAATAAATGCATGAAAATAGAAGTAAATTAAACCCCTCGGATAGGCTTTGAACAGTCCAGTGTAATTTCCACTGTTATTTCCTTGTTTCAAGTAGTCACTTTTTGTAATTATATGGCTTTTTATAAGGCTAAATGTTAATTTCCTGAATTGCCACTAGATTGTAAACTTTGTGAAGAGAGAGATTATGTCATTTTTGCTTACAGATGTAAAGTCATCTCATAACTTGATATTTGCTCATAATAGGAATTTAACATATTGTTGAATGAATGAATGAATATAGGTTGGCCAACCAATAAAATAAACACTTCATGCCCTGTTTAGTGATGTATTCATCCCCCACCTGTTCTAATACTTGAATGCCTATTTCAAAAAATGTGAAGCCCATGTAGCAGATATGAACAATTCTATTAGTATATTGTAATTCATATTTGGAGCTCCATTTTATTTTTGATAAATAGATAAAACTCTCAAAATCTAAACTCTCCATCAGCAGGCTGCTCTTACCTAATGATTTCCCTGTCTTTTCCTTTTTAATCCTCTATTATAACACATTAGCTTGACTACCTTTAAATTGGCACAGCCATATTTTACATAATTCTACATTGTGTCTATCATATAGAAAAGCAGAAGTGGTGCTTTTCAATATTTGGGTCTTGTAATTAATTTGAACTATGTGAAGTGTGGTTTGTTCATGGAGTCATTGGAGAGGCATAATATTATTAAAAGCCAGATGGTGTTATATTTTGCATGCCTCACAGGCACAAAATCATTTCCTAGTGGAAACATTTTTTAAATGGTTTTTTTTTCCCACTGTAATTATCAATTCAAATCATCTCTCTTGCCTTTTTTTTTCTTTCTTACTTTACATGGAACAAGTATATTGCTATTTGAAATTTCACTTGAAATATTTGGCAAAGTATTGATCATCCTGGCAAATGGACTATAATTATTAAACAGATCTTCAGTGCTTACATTGAGAAATTAAAAGATATCTCAATTGTATTGCATGAAACATAGCAATTCCTAGATACGTTTCGGAATAAATGAAATTACTTTTTTCATTTCACTCTGATCATCTATTATTTTACTTTATTTGTAACATATTTTTAAATATTATTGCTTGATATTTCAGTAGAATCATAGTTGTAAACTTAATTTTATTGTGCATGCCTTTAATTGCACAATAGTTGCTATACACAGGCAAAAAAACCCAAGTTTCTTTATTTTAAACTCATAACCCCTACTTATGCTGTCCAATGCAATTCTAACATAAGCTTACTTAAAAGTGTGCTTATTTGGCTAAATCATAAAAATATCTTATTTTGTTAACAAAGTATATCCCATTAAAGAGAAAATATCTTCTCAGAACATTATCATAGGTGTTATAGATATGATTTGAAAAACTTGTGCAATTTCTTTAAAAAGGAAAAGCAAAAACAAAAAATGATTTAAACAAATACAACACAGCTATAAGAAGATACAAACTATTGTTTCACATTATAATTTGAATTAATTTTAAAATAATTATACTGAAAGCAAGGCACCACACAATAAGGAGTACATACTGCATGAATTTATTTACATAAAACTCTAGAAAATTGGCTTGGCACCTGAGGCTCAAGCGGCTAAGGCGCCAGCCACGTACACCTGAGCTGGCAGGTTCGAACCCAGCCTGGGCCCGCCAAAGAACAATGACAGCTGCAAACAAAAAGTAGCCTGGCGCATTGTGGTGGGCGCCTGTAGTCCCAGCTACTTGAGAGGCGGAGGCAGGAGACTCACTTGTGCTCAGGAATTGGAGGTTGCTGTGAGCTGTGATGCCACAGCACTCTATCCAGGGTGACAACTTGAGGCTCTGTCTCAAAAAAAAAAAAAAAAAAAAAAAAAAAAAACTCTAGAAAATGAAAACTAATACAAACTAATACATAGTGAGTGGAAATATATCAGTGTTTGCCTGAGGAAGGGCTCCTGGGAGGGAGAAACAAAGTACTAATAGAAAGGGTATTGTGGGGTCTAGATATGTGTGCTATCTAGATTGTAGTTAGGGTTTCATGGGTATATCCACATGTCGAATGTACCAAATTGTACATGTGAAATAAGTGCAGGTTTAATATTCATCAATTATAATTCAGTAAAGTTCTTATGAATAAATTAAAAGCATAATTTCTAATTAACCAGAAAATGTTTATTGAATGCTTATTGAACCCTAAGCTTACATCTTTTTAAACACTGAATAATCAAAAGAGGAAAAAGATTACAAAGGGAAGATAAAATTTATTACAAGCTTTCATGTGTCAAGCAGTTTTCTAGCACTTTAAAAACAATATCTTAAATGCTTATCAGAAAATATTTATGAAATTGAAGCTTACCTGAAAATTAGAGCAGTAAGTTCAGATTCAAAGTAAAGTATCTCTGAAAAAAAATAATTCTCTATGTTCATTTCTACTTTCAATGTAGAAATATTTTTTAAAAATAATTACAGCTATTTATAATGGAATTTTACAAATTAATATTTGATAACAGTATTTAAAACATTAAACTATTTTATTTCATATGCCACCATCTAACACAGAAAAATGATATTGCAAGTAATCATAATGTCAAATTAAATTGAACATTGCTCCTTTTATTAAAAATTAAATTTAAAAAATAGCAAAGCCAAGCTTTGATTTTTAAATGTAGACTTAATTAATAAATTCATCTACTCTGATTAAAAAGGAAAGATTATAAATCGAAAATATCAGGATTAGGAGGTGAAGAGGTTATCACTAGAGATCACTAGAGATCTCACAAATATTTAAAGGATAGTAGGAGAATAATAAAAAGAAAATACTCAAGTGAAATATATAGTTTTTGAAAAAATTACTTGCCCAAAATGTCTTCATTTGAAATAGAAAATCTGAATACCCTGCCAGTTTTAAGCTGTTTAAACTCATCATCAAGTTTCCCATGCATAAAAGTCTAGCTTATTGTTTTATTGGTGAATTCAGTGAAAAAAAGAAAACAACATACACAAATTCTATCAGAAAATAGAAGTGGGAACACTTCAGAATATAAGGATAACATTCTTATTCCAAAACCTAAGAAAACACTAAAAAATAGAATTGCATCCTAACAATCCTTAGGAACATAGAAAAATTCCTAAATAAATATAAATGTGCATGTGTGCACCCACAAATTTGCATGCGTGTTTGTGTCTGTGTATGTATATGAATGTATGCATATATGTTTGTTTGTATGTATGTACAATCAATAGGCCAGGCACAATAGCTCATACCTGTAATCCCACTGCTTTGGGAGGGCAATCCAGGGGGATGGTTTGAAGCCGGGAGTTTGAGATCAGCGTGGGTAATGTAGGGCAACCCTGTCTCTAAAAAACATAATAATAAAAATAAAAGCAAAAGTAAAAAAAATTACCTAGATGTGGAGATAGAAAGGAAGAAAAAAAAAGAAAAATTACTTCACAATTTAGAAATAAAAGGAAACTTCATTTTTAGTCTAAGATGGGGCATCAACTAAAAATCTACAACTAATCTTGTATTGAATTAAATGTGTTTAGATTATCATTAGGAAGAAGAAAAGAAAATAAGCTATAATCACTTATATTTCAGTTTGTAAAAGAGATCTTGGTTATTGTAATAAGGCAAAAAACAATAAAACAGTTTATAAAAGAGATCTTGGCTATTGTAATAAGTCAAAAAACAACAAAAATAAGACATAAAGCTATATTTGTGTATGACATCAAAATTTGTAGGGACTCTATGAAAAGATTACTACTGCTGCTATTTAAAAAATTGATTTAAGTCTTATGATAAAATATAAACATAACATACTATATACAGGGTGCCCTTAAAGTTTGTGCACAATTTGTTAACATCTAAGAATTAGAAATTGAGATTAAAACAATTAACTATGTAATAGCAATGGAAAAGATGAAATTCTTAGAAACGAATTTACATAGTTCATATCTCAATTTGAAAAACTATGAAATATTGTTAAGATAGAGTAAATGAAACTCAAAAGAAATGTATATCATGTTCCAAGATAGAGTTAGTATAGTTATCCTGCCATTTTTTCCTACATTCATCTACAAATTTGACAAAGCTCCAATGAAAATTCCAACAGTTTTGGGCAGTGCCTGTAGCTCAGTGGGTAGGCGCCAGTCCTGTATACGGAGGGTGGTGGGTTCAAACCCGCCCCCGACCAAATTGTTGTGAATTGTTGTGATGCCATAGCACTCTACTGAGGGCAATAAAGTGAGACTCTGTCTCAAAAAAAAAAAAAGAAAGAAAAGAAAAAAAGAAAGAAAATTTCAACAGTTTTTATAGAAATCAATAATTTCTATTAAAAATTAAAAGTAACTTGAATATCCAAAGTAACCTTGACAAGAATGCAGGTTTGAAGACTTACAATCTGATTTCAGAGTCATTACACATTTACTTCAATCAAGGCAGTGTTAACATTAAGAATGAAATAATAAATACAGCAAAATAGAGATCCCCAAAAGAAAGCCTACTGATACAGACATTCGATTTTTGATACTAATGTCAAAACAATCCAATAAGGGAGGGCAATCTTTCCACAAGTATTCTAGAAATAAACTAATATATATATAGGGGGAGGAAGTAAAACACAAATCTTATCAAACTGTGCCTATTAATTCAAGGTAGCCTTACATGTAGTCTAAAACCATAAAATCTAACACAACTCAGCAATTAAAAAGGAATGGATTACTAATTAATAAAATATAAATGCATCTTAAAATTGTGAGTTTGAGTGAAGAAAAAGTCTTACATAAAAGAGTACTGGATACTATATGATCCACTTGTATAGAATTTCAGAACAGATAAAAATGAATCTGTAATGGGAACAAATACATAGTGGGAAGAACCATGGGTATTAGGGATTGACTGGGAAGCAGGTGGAGGGTTTACAGCAATATTAATAGTACACGTCCTGGTAGGGTCATGTGTTACATAGATAAGTGCATTTTTCAAGACCTGATATACATTTGAGTTTTTTTATTTTACTTTATGAAAATTTGACATTAAAAATAAACCTTTCTTTACTATTATCAAACTCTAGTTTGTAGTTCACCTTCTGAAAACTTTAGAGGGCAGTATACCTATATCTACAATTAACTTTGAAGGATTTCTTATAGAATGGTCTTGAATTTGGGTTTGTCTTATGATTTCTTTTTCTCTAGTGAATGGCTAAAAGGATAAAGATTTAGATAGGTATGTAGTAAATAGAATACATTAAAATGTGGTAAAAACTAGATAGCTATTTACTGTAATGCTTTCTCAATTTCTCTATGTATTTGAAATTATTATAATAAAATCCTGGAAAACATCACACATGCACAAAATGAGTTTTAAATATCCTTATTTTAAAATAAAGACCTACTTCCATGAATATTAAAAAGTGTGGAGATTTGACTAACTCCAAAATGATGTTACATTACCCTATTAAACTCTCACATAGAACATTTTACTTTTGTGAGCTGTTCAACACTAACAGATAAGCTTCTGTTTAATTGGCATTAACTAAAGTGGAATTATTTTTAATTAAAAGTAAACTTAGTAGAATAGTTTAAAAATCAAAAGATTATAATCTGTGAATCTGCTTTAATATATACTCAAACTCTAGCCATTTTTCCCTACAGTAACTTCCATCAACCTGTCTGAGCTATTACATCTCTCCTTAGCATTATTGCTACAATCTCCTACTGGGTAGAAGACAAACTACTTTGGCCTTTGTCATTTAACAAATATATGTAAGGTTATTAAACTTATTTGCAAAAATCATACAGGAGCTTCAGTTTACACTGAGAGAAAAATAAAAGCATATTTTGTGATTTGTCTGATTCACATGGGTCAGACACTCCAGCTGGCGTTGGGGGGATGTATTTCCTACTAAAGCTGCCTTTTCACTATCATGTAAAGAAACTTGATACTCCTTAGTCTGTCTGTCTGTCTCTCTCTCTCTCTCTCTGTACTTTTTATGTGGCAACTGGCTTCCAAAGCAGAACAAAGTTACAGGCATTGGGAAAAGATCCTTTTAGGCAGAACTCTTACAGTGGAGTTGGCCATAGAGTCACTTCTACTTTACTTTTTTCATCCATATTCCACCCATGCAATGTAATAAAGATAAGAAGGACAGCTAACTTCTCATAAAAAAAGAAGATGAAACCAAAAGATGATGGAATAACATCATTAAAATTCTGGAAAAAATTCAATATGTATTTTAAACACAATGAAAGTATCTTCTAAAAATTGAGGTGAAATAAACCTGTTTCCAGCCAAACTCTACAAGAGTTCCCCCTCTCCTCCCTTCCTTCCCTCTCTCTTTCCCTCCCTCCCTTCCTTCCGTCCTTCCTTTTTTCCTTCTTTCCTTTCTCTCTCTTTCTTTCTTTCTCTTTGTTCTCCTCTCCCTCCCCATCTCTTTCTCTCATCTCCTTCTCCCCTTCTCCCTCCTGGTCTCCCTCTCTTTTAAGATGCATCTCACTGCTGGCCTGCGCCTGTGGCTCTAGGAGTAGGGGGCCAGCCCCATATGCCAAAGGAGGCAGGTTCAAACCCGGCCTCAGTAGAACTGCAAAAATAGAAAAATAGCCAGGCGTTGTGGCAGGCTCTTGTACTCCCAGGTACTCAGGAGGCTGAGGCAAGAGAATTGCCTAAGTCCAGGAGTTGAAGGTTGCTGTGAGCTGTGTGATGCCATGGCTGTCTACCAAGGGTGATAAAGTGAGACTGTGTCTCTACAAAAAAAAAAAAAAAAAAAAAGATGCATCTCACTGTTGTTCAGGCTAGAGTGCAGTAGGGTCATCATAGCCTACTACCACCTCAAACTCCTGGACTCAAACAATCCTCCTGCCTCAAACTGAGTAGCTGGGACTACAGGTGAGTGCCACCATGAAGGGCTAATATTTTTTAATTTTTTTATAGAGACAAGGGTCTCACTATGTTGCTCAGACTAGTATGAAACTCTTGGCCCCAAGTCATCCTCCTGACAAAGCTTCCCAAAGTGCTAGAATTACAGCCATGAGCCTGTAAAAATAAGAATATATTAGCCAAGTTTTATGTATGCTGTATATAAAATATGTGCCATTAATAATAGAACTAGAAAAAACTCTTGGGACATCCTCCCTCCTGGAGTTTTCTGAGTACACAGCTGAAGGTGTGGGAGAAGTAGATGGTGGATTTGAACTAGGTGGTGACAGTGTCTCTCGGGAATCCTTGACCATTTGGGGAAGTCACTACAGTCAGGTGGGCTGAATATATCTGACAGGTTTTACACAGTTGGGAGTTGTTCCTGAGGAAAAAGAAAGCTTGTACAGGGCAGCACCTGTGGCTCAGTGAGTAGGGCGCTGGCCCCATATACAGAAGGTGGTGGGTTCAAACCCAACCCTGGCCAAACTGCAATGAAAAAATAGTCAGGCATTGTGGCAGGTGCCTGTAGCCCCAGCTACTCGAAAGGCTGAGGCAAGAAAATCACCTAAGCCCAAGAGGCTTGGTTGACACCACAGCACTCTACCAAGGGTGACAAAGTGAGACTCTGTCTCTACAAAAAAGGAAAAAGAAAGCTTGTACATAGGGCACTTCAGACCACTTTTCTTCTTGTTTACCAAAGGTATTTAACTGCAAAATTATGATGCCATTTAAAGTATTATAATTTAAAGTACCCTCTGAGGGCCATTGTTCACCAGTATAGAGATGATACTGAGGCCAGGCCTGGGTATAGAAGAAAACCACACATTCTTTTTTCAGTGTCTGGGGATTAAACATGTCCCAGTGTTTTAAAATACAGCTCAGAGGGGTGTTCTCTTGGCGAGAGAATATCTTACCCATCTGTGGGAAAGAACAAATGTTCAGCATCTCAATCAATCCCACCTCATATTCCTGGGTTGTCAAAGCGTCCTCTGACCAACCCAATAAGCCTTCTGGCCAAATAAAAGGAAGCATCCTTCCAATGCTTGGGGAAGAATACCTGAGAACAGTGGCCTCCTCAGCCCTTGCACTTCTCTAGAATTAGCCACTTTTTTCAGCGTAGCAGTTAGTACCCACTGGTTCTCCTGTGCTTATTACTTGCTGGCAGTACAACTCTGAGAACTCAGGTATCAGGGAGCTGGGTTCCACCGGATGCAACTGCCCCTTTCTGCATCTGCCCCAGAGTAGCAATTAAAGTAGGGATGAGCCCCGTCCTGGAGAAAATGGCTGTGTGGTGTTTGCACATTTAACCTTTCATTATTTCTACAAGTTTCTTCTAAATTTCTAATTACAAAGGAAAATAGGCTTTTTTATCTTGAGCAGGTGTTTTAAATGCTGTGATTTCCAACCTCCACTTCTTTCCCAAAAAGTTGGAAAGGCAAAAAAAATTAAACTCAGGGTTGAGAGACACTTTAAAAATTTTTCTTTATAACTAGCTACAACTAGGCAAAGTTTTACAGAAATTCAGAATGACTTTGAACTCTTCCATTTATGCCAATAGATCAGAAAAAAATCAAAGAGCTGGGGTCATTTTCCTTGTCTTTCTTCATTTTCAAGAGACTGAACTGTAGCTGAGGGTTTAGGGCCATTCTTGTCTTGGGGAGTTGTCCCCAGGCTTTCATTCATAAGCTCCTGGTCACCCAGAGAAGCCCTATAGGGGAGCCATTTTGCCATTTGTTTGGAATCAGTTTCTTGGCCTCTAACTTTTAACATAATTCAGCTTGTTCTCAAATATATAGAGAGTCAATTGAATTTAATTCTGCAATGAAAGGTAGTAAAATTGGGCTTGGCACCTGTGGCTCAACGGGCTAAGGTGCCAGCCACATACACCTGAGCTGGTGGGTTCAAATCCAACCTGGACCCACCAAACAACAATGATGGCTACAACCAAAAAATGGCCGGGCGTTGTGGTGGGCGCCTGTAGTCCCAGCTACTTGGGAGGCGGAGGCAAGAGAATCGCTTGAGCCCAGGAATTGAAGGTTGCTGTGAGCTGTGATGCCACAGCACTCTATCCAGGGTGACAGCTTGAGGCTCTGTCTCAAAAAAAAAAAAAAAGAAAGGTAGTAAAATTGACCTTATGACACACCTACAGCATCTGAAGCACACTTATGAAATCTGAAAAATTCCAGAATGAGCCTTGTACAAACTTAACAAGTATATAAAGCAATCCTTTACCAACATTCAAACCAAGCATGCAAACTGCAAGGAGAGAGAAAGAAAAGCACAGAGGGTTTGTAGAGATAAATAGGAAAAGTCTAGGACCAAGGAAGACATGAGTGGACAGTAAAAGATCTGGGAGAGCAGAGTTTTTCAGAAGACACTCCAGTGCTCTGGGGTCAGAACCATTGGTGGGGACCCCAGGGCCTCTGGATGCTACTTCATTACTTGGCACTTGACTAGAGAAAAAGAGTGAATACAGAACAGTTTTAAAAGTCTTCTAACATTCCCGTTAGCTCCTTTTTAGAGCTAACTGGAATTAGAAAATTCATTCCCAAACAGCCTCTCACCTGTGACCTGGAGGTCAGCAGCCACACTATGCACATTTACTGGCTGATGGCCCTCAAAATTATTAGTTTCCATTATTATAACTATAGAGAAAAGCAGGATAAAGGTAAGTGGTCCCATTGCTTGCCACAGATCTTCAATCCCAGACAAGCCCCCGAATATGATCCTGGAATTTAGTTCTTTTGTACGTTCTTGGTCTCGGGGATTCAAAGAATGAATCCATGGACCACAGATCAATGGTAACATAGGATTTTTATTAGAAATTTAAAAGGAATACAGAAGAAGTTAAAACACCAGAGCTTCTGGAAGGGGGAAAGAACCGAAATGAGGATTCTCTATGTGGGCTCTTCATCTAGGGGTATTAGATCTTGAGAATTACACTTGACCAAGAGTTGGTAGATGGAAAAAACCTCTTTTCAAAGTTAATGAGTGCATTAAAAAAATGAATGAATGTAGTTCCTCCTCCACTAGGACAAGGTTATTAGGTCCTTTACAGTCTTTGCCTTTGAGAAGGCTTTAGGGCGTGTGCTCCTACTCAAGGTGGAACCACTCAAAAACTCATCTCTGGTTGCTTTGTTCATGATCTTATCAGAGCCCAGAGGGTGTGTTGTGAAAAAGGCAGTCTGCTTGTGCCTAGAAATGGGGGTCTGACCTCTGACCTCACCTGGGCCTAGAGAATGGGAGGCTCCCTGTCCAGCCCTGAGTGGTGGAATCCTATATCACTGTGACAATAGAGTGGTTTCCTCATAATAGGATATAGATAGAGTGGCACAACATGGCATTCATTTACAATTGCTGATTTTTTTTTTTTTTTGCTGTTGGTAGAGACACTAAGATTTATCAACACTACAAGGGATATGTCAATACATCTCACTCTATGTATGCCACAGTCACTTCACAACAAACATTTCTGGATTTTCCATATGGTCTCTCAACAGTTATTTACATTGAAGAAAAGTATACATTTGGACTGGATATATAATATTCTTGAAAACAACACCTACAAATCAAGGAAGAAAGTGTCAAGAAAGAGTTTTACTGTAGTCATTTTACCCCCAAACCCTCCCAAAAGTAATAATAAAGATTAATAAGAAAAAGTGGATCAAGAGCTAAGTGCTATTTCTCACATATGGCATCGATATATTTACCAGCTACAATTTAAGAAAAATTAAAATTGTTTACTCTCTATGATGTTAAAGATTTAATGAATTCTAGCTAGCTGCCATAGCTCAAAGGTTAGCACACTAGCCCTACACACCAGAGGTGGCAGCCTCATCTGGGCCTGATAAACAAAGAAGAAAAAAAAAAGCTTTAGTGAATTCTATAAGAAAAAAGTTATAAGTAAAAATAGAATGAAATTAGATTCATTTCACTTTATTAGTGTAAATGATAATGATACAGGACTGGTGGCACCCCAGCCAGCTCAGCTGAGCTGAGCTGGAGGACCTTCCACCTCCACCCTGGCCATATTGGTGCAGTGGCAGCTGGCCAAGGAACCAGTGGGCTGGAGGATAGGGAAGGGGGGACCTGTAAGATGCTCCAGTAGCCAGAGGGCCAGACAATTGCTGGGGAGACACCGGGGCCTTTGTGTCTCTTTCCCCTTGCACATATGACTGAACAGGGAACCCCCATTTCCTATGCCTAAGTCAATTTCATGTAAGTTTTCTAGGCCTCAATTCCATGAATGAACTGTGTCCATTCATTAATACACTTATTCACCTTGCCCTGGCAGAAAGGACTGTATCCATTCATTTCCTGGCCTCATATAACTATAATGGAACCCATGCAGCTATATATAGCCATGGACAAAGAGCCCAGAAAGAGAGCCTTCCCCCTCCCCAAACTTGCTTTTTTTTCTTTCTGTCAGGAGCTTTGGTATTTTTGTATTCATTTCTGTAAATAACTCCTGTCTTACCACTGATCTGTGATCTGTGGATTCATTCTTTGAATCACCAAGACCAAGGACCTACTGAAGATGAAATTCTGGTTATCAACTTTAAAGAGTGTGGAAGAGATGCCTGAGTGAGGATCATTCTAGATATTGTCTATAGATACTCTGTGGACAGAGCACACTGGTTGAATAATTCATACAAACCTTATGTTATTTTATTGAAAATACTGAAATTAAAAAATGGAAACTAGGTAATTTGGAAGGTATTCAGTGGCACTTAGTGACCTGGATATTTGCCCAAACTCACCATGGGACAATTATTAATAATTTATAGCCCAGAATCTACTGAAATAAAGGAAATACAATGGAACTGGCTAGGTTAATAAACTTTGAGCAAAATGTTTTAGTTTTTTTTTTGTTTGTTTGTTTGAGGCAGAGTTTCACTTTGTCGCCCTCAATAGAGTGCTGTGGTGTCACTGCTCATAGCAACTTCAAACTCTTGGGATTAAGTGATTAACTTGCCTCAGCTTCCCAAGTAGCTTGGTCTATAGGTGTTCACGACAACGCCCGGGTATTTTTAGAGATGGGGTCTTGCTCTTGCTCAGTCTGGTCTCCAACTCCTGAGCTCAAGCAATCCATCCACCTTAACCTCCCAGAGTGTTAGGATTATAGGCATGAGCCACTGCACCAGGTCAACTTTTGAGTTTTTAAAAATATAAATATAAAAGGACTAGTTCTTTTGAGCCATAAAATAATTATTGTTTGATAATGAGATAATAGCCATCTGAAAAAAACAGATCAGAAGGTGCAAATTCTTCTATACTTCTATCTTTAATAGATTTAAGCTTTCGCAAGAGGATTACTTAATCTGGATCTTTAAAATAAAATCTGAGTTAATGTGTGGTCTTTTTTTTTTTTTCAGTTGTAGTACTTTTAAGTGTTCTAAAACATGTATTGGTTTATGATTTTATAGGAAGATTCCTTGTTTGTTTTCTTTAATTAAGAATATTTTTGTATTTATTTAGTAAGTACTAAAAGCGACCACAAAGAAATATGACAAATGAGTGAGATATAGTTTCCTAAGAGATCTTTGGCCACTATCTATAGAGTCTTCCACAGACACATGGTAGTGAAGAATGGGACATGGTAAATAAAAATTAAACTATCATATTTCTCAACAGAAAAAACTTGAAAGTAGATTTTCTAGTAAACAGTATGAGTAATCCTTTCCCTAGAACCAAAATAATTCTGTATTACTTTCATATTTCTTGCTGATTATATATCTGACATTTGTGACATGACAGCGTTTATTATAACTAGAAACATGAAACTCCAATGGTATTGTTCAATATTTATGTGATTAATGGTCAAACAGCAAAAAGTCAGAAAACAATTTAACCAACCACTTTGTCACAAAAGCATTCATTTGAAAGCATTTTTATTTTCTTAAACAAAAATGACAAGCCTTTCTTATCAAAAGACTGACAAAGCAAAAGGGGAGAGTTTACCTACATCTTACCTAAAATGTATGCATTTGTGATACCTGTGTTTATTGATGTGCTTTTGAATAAAGATCTTCACGTTTGGGATGACTGTCATGCACTTTTCTCATTATTCCAGTAAAATTGCACATAAATAAACTGACTTTCCACCAATAATATCTGAATGATGGGAATCTGCATGAGTTTGCATTTTGCTTGTAAAATACATATTTATACTATTCCCTGGAATATGTAGAATAATTTGGGAATATTTATAAATTATTTTTCTCTTTTGATATGTGTAAATGATGTCTAATTTAAGGGGTTTGCCCCAACTGGTACACTGTTCTTATTTTACTCTGATCTAATGAAAAATATATTTTATTAATGTAGCATATACCTCGGGCTTACTCTCTTTAAAGAGTAAATAGTCTCAATCAGAAGTTAAACATCAAGACAAGTCATTCATGTATTCATTATGTTAGTTTTATTATTTTTTAATCCATTGATCTGAAGTTACAGATTACTATTTTAACGACTCAAAAATGTAATTTAAATGTGCAGGGAAACACTGATTATTGTCTCCAGAAACAGAAGCTCTCAGAAATCCTCATAGCTATCTCATGTCACCCCCAGCCTTAGCACATCTAAGCCTCAGTTTTCTCAACAATAAAATGGAATGAAAAATTATCTCAAATACTTTTTATAAGAACTAAAATAAAGGGTTCTTTTTATAAGTGACAGTATATTACTTGGCATACAAAGAAACAGCTCATTAAATTAGTGTGTTAAATTTAGCTCTGCTCTCAGATTTAAATTTAAATACTTCTTACCTGTTTGTTTTTTGCTTTGTTTTGTAATTTCTCAATAAATTTGGAAGAAATTTCTTTTTCTAATAGAAAAATTTCTCACTGTCGTCATAAAAAGAGATCATTGATCCGCGTAAGTCTTTGTTCTCTCCTGTTCATATATATATATATATATATATTTTTTTTTTTTTTTTTTTTTTTTTGAAGAGACAGAGTCTCACTTTATTGCCCTTAGTAGAGTGCTGTGGTGTCACACAGCTCACAGCAACCTCCCATTCTGGGGCTGAGCAAACTATTTTTAGTATCTAATTACCTCACACTAACATTCCATGCTTTGAGTCTCCTGATTTAATTTAATTGTTCATGTGTTCTCCCCATAGGGAACGTTAGTGCTGGTCATGCTGATACCTACATGCCTGCATACAAGACATGATATGACATGGTATGATATGATATGATATGATATATTTCACTGTAAATTAAAATTATATTTTTATATACATCTCTATTTTTCAAAGCCTGGTATATTCCCTTTTTGTACAAAATTGAGAACTAACCCCTGGATCTAATTAGCTCCATCAAAGTGAATATCAGGTGATAGCACTACCATATATCCTGCCTTGTGTTTCCATCACAGTGTAAAAATTTTAAACAGTATTGTTTGTATTAACTTGAAATGATGTTGTCAATCATTGTTCCTGAAAGAATCAATCAAAAAAGCAAGGTAAATTCTTAAGTTAAGCACCATTAATATATATTACTAAAACAATCAATAAATAATCAAAATTATTATTCATATCATAAGGAAGAATATAAACACATATTTTACATACAGAATGTCAACCCATTCAGTTCAGTCATTATTCACATATTATGGGTTGAAAAGTCAATCAATTTTTGTGCAATTTTAAGGGAACGTTAGAATGTGGACAATTAGTAACAGTCATGTGTCAAATGAATTTGCTTTCTTCTATTATAAAAAATAAGTAAAAAATAAGCTTTTCAAAAAACTCCCTCCTACAGTGGTCTGTTTCTCTTTACATCACTTTGGCCAAAATTGGGTGACATGCTATCTCTATGCAAAAGATGCATGTGCGTGGCAAATGATTATATATGCCTTTTCTGCTTTCTGTTTACATATATATAATACATACATTATACATAATAGATATGTTTTATTTGTGATATATATAAAAAACAAATCAATAAAACTTTTTCAACTAGATAATAAAAATTGCAATGATGCATGAAAATGTCAAATATTTAGTAAATATGTCTTAATTGATATGACTACCTATGTATTAATAAATATAATTATTAGAAAATCAAGTCAATCCTTCTGAGAGGAAATGCATCAATTTCAGATAAACTTGTTGTCTGTAAGTATGCTGTTAATTTTCCCTTTTTCTTAAGTAAATAAAATATACATAAATATCAAAAATTAAAAAAAAAAGAAAGGATGAGCACTGAGTATATTTAACTTAGTACATTTATAAGATTTTCTTCAGAAAACAAAAAGAAATAAAGGAAAATGAATGTCAGGTAAGGGACAAAAAGAAACATGCATTTTCAGAAGATAATAAAGGCCATATTTTTGGATAAAAATGGAAACTTAAATAATAAAAAGGTAAAGCAATAAACATATGTAGTAATTTTGGAATCACAATGGAAAAGATATAGGTGAGAAAAATATTAATGAATAATTGAAAGAGTGTTTATTAACTTTCGTGGAAAAACTAGAGAAAGCATTAATAAAAAATAACTAGGAGAGAGACTATGTTCACATTAAAGATATTGAATTTCAAATTTTATTACAATTGATAAACAGAAATTTTAAATATGAAAAATATTGTTTATATATTAAAGAGAGTGGTACAATTGGAAAAGAAATAAATATGCCTAGAAACTATAGTGAAAACAGTTGAGCCATTTTAATTTAACATTTGGAGATTAACACTATTCTTTCTTAACACACACAATTGGTGAAATAATTTTATAAAAATGTACTTAGCATGATATGCATAATATTTTAATTAATTCTGATATAATTTCTTATTTTCAATTTTAATTCTAGAAATTAATTTAAAAATCTTTTCTAATTGTTGAATTACTTCTTGTTCATGGGTTGAAATTAGCACATTTGTTGTCATTGTTAATAGTCCTTCAAGATGATCTGTCTTCTCCGTGTGACTTGCTGTTCTATTACCCTCCACCCACTGTATAACTAAATATTAAGCTTCCAGAGTGGCCATTTGAGAGGTGATAATATTATAAAAACATTGGAAAGATATTCAATATTTTAAATAGCATTGTTAACATTTTTTTAAGGAAACTCCAGGTATTCCTTGAAAACAATATTAAACCTTCTCTCTTGTTAAATTAGGTACTTTAAACCATCTCTGCTTTCTAGGATGGTTAGCTAAACTAGACAAAACACATACTTTCTGAACACCTTTTTAAAAATCTATCATTCTTTGCAGCAAAAGGACCAAAATACAAGAGAATAAGAAAAAAAAACTTGCTGGGTCTTAAAATAACTGATTTACAAAAAATTTAGAAAGAAAAATAAGGAAAAAACTGGCATATTTTGTTACCTTTCTTCTACTGGCATCTGTATATTTTGCAAAATGCTGCCAGAGTCTAAACGGCCAACCAAGTTTTTGACAGTCTTGGGGACTATGGTAATAAAAGCTGGAGTCCAGAGCCCTTATGGAGATACATACCAGTAAAATTTCAAACTTTTGTGTTTAGAATCCAAAGGATGTACATCCCAGAAATAAATGTAAAAATAAAATAAGCCTGATAAGAACCAAAGTTTTCAGGTTTCCCCTTGGGCTCTATTAATACAAAGTAAGTCTTCCTTAAAAAAATATATAAAATAAATAAATAATATCACTAGAAACCCAAGGTTACCTCTAGAATCTTTGTTTATACACCATGGCTAGTATAAGTTAGACATAATTTGACAGATGGATATAAAAAATCATGATAAAACAATAGAAAATACAATCTACAAAGATTGGGTTATTTCAATGCAATTAAAATACCACCATGATGCAATTTGTTAATACAAAGTTTTCTCTTTTTCATGTTAAAAGATACATGTATTATCATACTATAAAACTTTAGACAAAGAAATACTGTATTTGAGCAATTTGAAAAATACCATTTTACCATCTCTGGCTTCTATCTTCCTTTCTGTTGAGAAAACAGCTGCACATGTTTTCATGTTTGAATATAAATTTATCATTATCCCTCAGTACCACAAAGAGGTTTATGTTTTCCTTAGATTTTCCCATTTTAATAGAATGTATTTCGATATGATTTTTTTTGTATTTACTTGCCACAGTAAATTGTGACTTAATGTCCTTAAATTCTTTCAATTGTGACTTAATATCCTTCACTAGTTTCAGAAAATTCTTAGATCAGAAAATACTGCTGCCCCCAATTTCATTCTTTATGTCACTTCTACATTTTCAATCATTTATCTACAAATGCTAACTTTTGTATATAGTCTTCTGATCTGTATTTTTATTTTTCAAATTAATACATTGTATTTTAATTCTTGTATTGACTTTATACTTTTATTTTTGAATTTTTAGTTATGAACATTTTAAATTATTTATCATATAATTATTTCTTATCTCTTTAAGGATGTGAGTCCCTTTAGCTTGTGTGTTTAATATTTCAATTGACAGGCAAAACAAAGGAGCTGTTTTCCAACAGTCTTCTCAACACTACCTAGTTTCATTGGGGACTTTTTTTGTGTGTTTACAAATTTTTTGGTAATTATTTTTGCTTTACATTTTATAAATGTTAAATTATTTTTGACATTCAATGGTGAGCTTCACATTTTCACTAATTATGATGATGTCAGATATTAGATTTTAGAAATGTTTTAACTTTTTTTAAGAAAGGAGATTAATTTTGAATACTTTTTGCATAATTTTTGAGCAGTATATCACATAATCTGACCTCTGAAGATTTTTAAAAATTATCAGTAATCTAGAAACTGTAATTTTTTTAATTTTTTATTTTCTGCTAGGGTTCTTGATTATTTTCTTCCTTTACAAAAAAACTCTTAAATATTACTTTCTATTTTTTTTTCTGGTTTTTGGCCGGGGTTGGGTTTGAACCCGCCACATCCAGTATGTGGGGTTGGCGCCCTACTCATTTGAGCCACAGGCACCACCCTAAATATTACTTTCTTTATTCTTTATAAAAACTTTATTTTCTTACCTTTATCATCTTTGTGTATTCCTTATTTATATTTTTATTCTTTCACATATATTACTTTAATCAATTAAGAAAGCTTTATGATTTCTAATTAGACTAATGGTTAGGCCACTGCCATATATTTTGAAATACTATTCTCGATTTAAAAATTATTTTAAAAATAGTAATTGCCATTTAACTTCTTTCTTGTTAAGTGTTAATTCTATTTAATATTTTTTTTTTACTAAATATTTTATAAATGTTTTCCACTCATTTCTAGATTTAGTACCTATTAGTTCTGTGTGGTATAAAACCGTTATCTGTTTTTCTTCATTTCACTCTTCAATTTTATCAGAGTTATTTTCGATAACTCAAATAATTGAACAATGAAAATAGTGTTCTATTAAGAGGTAAACTGAAGAACAATAAAATCTTAAATAATTATTTAAGAAAAGAGCAATTTATGAATTGCAAAGTACTAAATCAAAGATGGTTTCAAGATGCATTGATGAAACTTAAGAGGCTTTTATAGAGTGAGTGCAGGAGTAAAGCAAATAAAATATTTGATTGGTTAAAGTTTATACATTGCTTTATTTGTTCCGTTCTACCGGAAAGTCCCTAGTAAGATAAGTAACTGATTGATTAAACTTTTCATTTTTCTATAGTAGAGGCATTTATAAGGAATACCTCAAGCTAAGTGTCACTTATGTTTTCAACTCAAGCAATATTAAGGTTACATGTTAGACCTAACTGGTTTAGTCTGCTCAGGGATCTTCAGTCACTGCTCGCCATTTTAATTTACTTTACAGTACAAACTTATGACATTTTGTATTCTTTTTCATGAATTTCATATTACAAGAAAAATTGCATTACTTTTTTTTTTTTTTTTGAGACAAGAGTCTCAAGCTGTCATCCTGGGTAGAGTGCTGTGGCATCACACAGCTCAAAGCAACCTCCAACTCCCAGGCTCAGGACATCCTCTTGCCTCAGCCTCCCAAGGAGCTGGGAACACAGGTACCCACCATAGCGCTCAGCTATTTTTTGTTGCAGTTTGGCCAGGGCCGGGTTCTAACCTGCCATCTTCAGTATATGGGGCCAGCACCCTACTCACTGAGCCACAGGCACCACCCTGCATTACACCTTTTAATATAATATTAATTGAAAGCATAAAGGTTGTTGATAATTTTATCTCCAACCAATTGGGAGATTCTTTGCCTCTCGAGTTTTAACCATATGTTTCTCTGATGTACAGAAGCGGGCCTCTAATCTCTTTATCGCTTGAATTTATTTGATGCACTATACTAACCTTGATAGATTTGATTAAACTGTGGCAAAAAAATATCTCCTGGATCTCAGTGGATTGAAACAGCAAAAGTTCATTTTTACCTCCTGTATCACCTGCTCACCACATCAAACTGAATCTGCTTCACCTCACCCCCATTTTATGCCCCAGACTGATGGAGCAGCCTCTATCTGGAACATCAGCAGTTGTCATGGCAGAGTCTTTCAGGTTCTTTAAATATAAGCTCAGAAATGACAACTGTCATTTCATCAGGCATTTCATTAGCCAAAATAGAACAATTTAACAGGGCAGGTATGTGTAATTCTCCTACAGGAAGGCCAAAAAGGAAGGAAAATATTTGACAGCAATTACTATAATGTACCACATGTATATTTGCACATAGATTTAACTTTAACTCATATATACATATATATGTATACTTTTTTTTTAAATTTCAGGTTAATGTGAGGGTACAAACAACTAGGTTACAGTATCTGCATTTGTTAGGTAGAGTCCCTCTTGTAATTGTGTCTCACACCCAAAATGTGTGCCATATACCCTTACCTTGTGCCCATTAATGAGAACAAACCAATTCCCTCCCCTCTTTCCTACTCCTCCCTCCCGCATTCTCTCTTTCCCCAACTTGAATTAAGTTGAGTTTTTCTCTTAGGCGGGGATGTATTCGATCATGTACTAGCTTCAGCTTCATATTAATAATGAATACATTGGATATTTGCTTTTCCATTCTTGTGATAATTTACTGAAGAGAATGTATTTCAATGCTGCCCAGGTTAATACAAAAGATACAGCACTCTTCTCAGGTTGACAAAGTAGGACTCTGTCTCAAAAAAAAAAAAACCTTCAAAACATGCAACGTTATTATCTTTTTTATGGCTGAATTCCATGTATTCCATGGATATACACATGATATATACATATCATAGTTTGTTAGTCCACTCCTGGGTTGATGGGCGTTTAGATTGTTTCTATATCTTGGTGACTGTAAATTGAGCTGCAATAAACAATCCAGTGCAAACGTCCTTATGATAGAATCATTTTTTTCCATCTGGGTAGATGCATAGTATTGGGATTACTGGATCAAATGGGAGGTCTAATTTGAGTTCTTTGAGGATTCTCCATACTTCTTTCCAAAGAGGCTGTATTAGTCTGCAGTCTCACCATCAATGTAAAAGTGTTCCCTTCTCTCAACATCCACATCAGCATCTGCAGCTTTGAGTCTTCGTGATGTGGGCCATTCTCACTGGGGTTAGGTAATATCTCAGGGTAGTTATGATTTGCATTTCTCTGATTAGGGACAATGAAACTTTTTCATAAGTTTGCTAGCCATTTGTCTGTCTTCTTTAGAGAAGGTTCTATTCATGTCTCTTGCCCAGTGATATATGGGATTGTTGGGTCTTTTTTTGCTGATTAATTTGAGTGACTATATATCCTAGTTATCAAAACGTTGTCAGATTCATAACATGCAAATATCTTTTCCCGTTCTGAAGGTTGTCTATTTGCTTTGATTGTGTCAATAGCTATGTAGAAGCCTTTCAGTTTAATTAAGCCTCATTTGTTTATTTTTGTTGTTGCTATTGCCACTGAAGTCTTCTTCATAAAATATTTCCCCAGGGCAACATCATGTTATTGAAATTTCTTCTTCAATAGGTCTTTGATCTCTAGGATTTGAAGAATGAACCCACGGACAACAGATCAGTGGTAAGATAGGATTTTATTAGACAGAAAGGAATACAGAAGCAGTAAAAAGCATCAGAGCTTCTGGCAAAGAGGAATACCCAAGTCGGAAGTTCTTCTCCTAGGTCCTTTATCTAGGGGTATATATTGTTTGGAGGATTACATTTTGTCTAGGATTTGGTATGTAGAAAAATATCTGTTCAAAGTTGAATGCAATCCGTCCCCTGGGGCAGAGTTATTAGGTCTTTGCAGTTTTTGACTCAGGGAAGGGATTGGGGTGTGTGCTTCCTACTCAAGGTGGAGCCACCCCCCAAAATATCTCAGGCTGCTTTGCTCATGATCTTGTTAGAGCCCAGAGGGTGTGGCCTGTAAGAGGCAGCCTGTTTGTGCCTAGAAATGGGGTCTGATTTCAGAGCTAACCTGAGCCTAAAGAATGGGGGAATCCCTGTCCAGTCCTGAGCTGGCGAATTCTGTATCAATTGTCAATAGTTTTTCCCCCTCTTTCTTCTAGGATTCGTATTGTTTCATGTCTTAGATAAATCCTTTATCCATCTTGAGTCAATTTTTGTAAGTGGTGACAGGTTCAGGTCCAGTTTCAGTCTTTTACATGTGGTCATCCAGTTTTCCCAGCACTATTTATTGAATAGAAATTCTTTTCCCCAGTGTATGCTTCTGTTTGGTTTATTAAAGATCAGATGGCAATAAGAGACTGGTTCATGTCTTGGTTCTCTATCGGTTCCACATGTCTATGCCACAATTTTTGTGTCAATACCATGCTGTTTTGCTCACTGTGGACATGTAATATAACCTGAGGTCTGGTAGAATGATTTTTATTTCTAAAAGTTGCTTTGGATATATATATATATATATATTCTGTTTTCACATAAAATGAAAAACTAATTTTTCCTATTCTTCAAAGAATGAGGTTGGTATTTGTGCGAAAGGGTTTGGGGACAAACAATGAAGAGGCTTGACACAGAGTCTATGAGGTGACTGAGGAGCTCAAGGAGGAGTCCTCCCGAGAAAACTTCAAGTCCATATTTATTATTATAAAACAGGAAGGAGATAAAAGCTGCTTATCAGACATCAGCAATGACAGGGAGGACGTGGACAAGATCAGATACAAAGTCTCCACCTTGTTTTTGCAAAATTGCAGACCTTGAGCATGACCTTTGCCTTCAACATCAGGAGACTTTTTGGAATACAGAGAATCATTATTCTAATACCACATGTATACATTCTCTTTTGATGGTTAGTTTTCTGTCCTACTGCATGTAAAAATCATATCCCATTCTTGTGACTCTTTAGGTCTTTCAAGCAGAATGTTAGCTTATGCTCAAGGTCCGGAACAGTTTTCCCTACAAATGGGGATTGCATTGAATCTTTAGATTTCTTTGGGTAGTATAGACATTTCGAATGTTGATTTTTCCCAGCAAAGACCATGGTATGCTCTTCTATTTCTTAATGGCTTCTGCTACTTCTTAGGGTTTAATAATTCCCTTTGTAGAGGTCCTTAACGTCTTTTGTTAGGTAAATATTCCTAGATATTTCATTTTGTTTGAAGCTACTGTGAAGGGAATTGTGTCTTTGATTATTTTCTCAACTTGGATGTTATTGGCTATACAAAGGCTACTTACTGAGTTGCAAACACTGATTTTATACCCTGAAATGTTACTGTATATCTTGATCATTTTCAAGAATCTTGTGGTTGAGTTTCTGTGGTTCTCCAAGAAAAGAACATATCATCAGCAAAGAGCGAGAGTTTGTCCACATCTTACCCCATTTGGATGCTCTTTATATTTTTCCCTTGCCTGATTGCATTGGCTAGATTGCATTGGCTAGAACTTCCATCACTTTGTCGAATAGCAGTGGCAATAGAGGAAATACTTATCTGGCTCCAGTTCTAAGTGAAAAAGCTTTTACTTTTATTCCATTCAATATAATGTTAGCTGTGGCTTTGTCATAGATGGCTTTAGATGGTTTAAAAAATGTGACACTTATGTGTATATTTTTAAGTATTCATGTTAGAAAAGTATGCTGAATTTTGTCAAATGCTTTTTCTGCATCATTTGAGAGGATCAAATGATCTTTGTTTTTTCTTCTATTAATGTGGTGAATTACATTTATGGATTTGTGTATGTTAAACAAAACTTGCATCCATGTGATGCAAGCCTACTTGATCGTGATGTACAATTTTTTTAAATGTGTAGCTGTACTCTATTGGATAATATATTGAATATTTTCACATCAACATTCATTAGTCAAATTGGTCTGTATTTCTCCTTTTCTCCAGGTCTTTTCCTGGTTGTTACCAAGGTGATGTTTGCTTCATTGAACATGTTGAGAAAAGTGCCTTCCTTCTCAGTGTCTTGCAATAGGTTGTGCAGGATAGGTACAAGATCAGCTTTGAAGGTTTGATAGAATTCTGGAATGAAGCCTCTGGTCCAGGTATTTTTTTGTTTCTTCAATCTCAGTGGTTGATATTGGTCTGTTTTCAGAGATATATTTCTTTCTGCTAAGTGTAGAGAGATGGTGTGATTCCAGGTATTGTACATTTCCTCAATACTGTCAAATTTCTGGGTGTAGAGTGTCTTGTAGTAGTCTGAGATAATCTCTTGTATCTCTGTGGCATCTGTTGTTATTTCCCCTTTTTTAGTTCTGATTGAGGTTATTAGGTATTTTACTTTTATTTCTAGTTAATATAGCCCAAAGTTTATCAATTTTAGTCATCTTCTTAAAGAACAAACTTTTTGTTTCATTAGTTTTCTAAATGATTCTTTTGTTTTCAATTTCATTTATTTCTGATTGAATTTTCTTCTGCTAGGTTTGGGATTAGATTTCTCTTCCTTTTCCTTTTCTTTAAGGTGATTCATTAGGTTATAGATGTGTTCTCTTTCTGTTTTTCAGATGTAGATATCTAATGTGATAAACATTCCTCTTAGGACTGCTTTTGCAGATCCTGCAGGTTTTGGCAACTTGTAGTTTCATTGTTGTCATGTACAAGGAATTTAATAATTTTCTCCTTTATCTCTTCCTTGACCCAACTGTCTTTCAGCATAATTCAGCATAAGGTCATTTAATTTCCATGCCTTTTTGTGGGGATGAAAATTTTCATTGGGAATGAGTACCACCTTCATTGTCTTGTGGTCTGAGAAGTTGCAAGGTATATCTTTAATTCTTCAAACTTGTTGAGGTTTGATTTGTGTCCTAGTATATGATCTATTTTGGAGTATGTTCCATAAGCTGACAAGAAGAATGTATATTCCTTAGCTTTGGGATGCTGTGTTCTGTAAATATCTAAGCCTATATGTTTTAGGATCACAATTACTCCGTGTTCTTTCTTTGTTTGTTGTTTATAGTATCTGCCCAGTTTTGTCAGAGGTATACAGAAATCCCCTGTAGGGTCAGAAGACCACCCTACATAAGCCACACAAAGGCAAGCCTTTAATGGGTTAAAATGGCTTCTGCTAATAAGAAGCAAGAGAACTGGGCCCCCCTGAACGTACACAGAGACTGTTTGTCTGGAAGTAGAAGTCCATAAAAACAGTGACTCTGCAAGTGTGCTTCCATTAAGCCCAGGAGGTTAGGGACTGTCAATCCCACCCCTGGTGAAACGGATCAGAGGGTAACATATGTTCTGCACATATTGTCCTGGAGCCTAAAGATCTCTGCTCTGTAGAGAAACAAAGTCATAAATCCATTTTGGGTTAACTAAATGTGTGCTTGAGGGGTTTCACTCACCAGTTCCCCCTGCAGCTCTTTGTGATCTTTATTTAAATACTTTGTTCAAAAGCTGATGTATGTCTGAGAAGAATGTAAAAGCAGAATGTATTGTGTTGATTTGTAGACTGAATGTTTTTCCACAAGTTAATTATAGATAGATGAAGTTAGGTAATGGTAAAGGCTATAGATCATAGATTTAGTGTATATGTGACCACCAGTGTATATAAGGTGGCCCAAAATAAAGATTTGCTACACGCCATCTTGAGCTGTGTAGTCCAGTTTCTTGTATCCCTTAATAATTACAGGAGTGAGTTTTGCACCTGAGGCAAAGCTGCTGTTTCCTCGTGTCTCCGTTCCCACAACAGTTCCCAGCTATTACAGTGTTATAGTAGATCATATTGCTCAGAACCAACTAAGGTCTGTCTCAGAAATCTGGAAGCATTTAGGTTGGCTACATAAATATTTAGAAATGAAATGTCCATTTGTTGTATTGTTCCCATGACCATCTTTGTCTTTCTTAACTTTAGTTGTTTTAAATCCACTTGTCTGAAAATAAGATTGTGACACCTCCTTTCTCCTCCTTTCTTCTGGTTTTCATTTGCCTAAAATATTGTTTTCCAACCTTTAACTCTGAGTCTTGTTTTATCCTTCAAAGTAAAATGTGTTTCCTAGAGACAGTACATAGATGGCTTGCCCTTTTTTAATCCCATCAGCCAGTCTATGTCTCTTCAGTGGGGAATTCAAGACA
The DNA here is from genome assembly GCA_963574655.1 of Perodicticus potto. Classification (NCBI taxonomy): domain Eukaryota; kingdom Metazoa; phylum Chordata; class Mammalia; order Primates; family Lorisidae; genus Perodicticus; species Perodicticus potto. The sequence continues at coordinate 3,234 of CAUYRH010038387.1, read as the reverse complement.
TTGCTAAGTATGGTAGAGTTCTATTCATCTTATTTGGGGTAAGTCCATTATTTAGTTTTATCCTTGTACTATGGTAGAAGCTAGGTTTTGTCCTTTACTTTCTTGTGTTTACTTTGCTGGTGGTCCATTGTGATGGTCAGTTTTGAGAATAGATCTAAACATTTCCTATAGAACTGGTCTTGTTGTGACAAATGTTCCCAGCGTATGCATATCAGTAAAAGATTTGATTTCTCCATTTATTTTGAAGCTTAGTTTGCAGGATACAAAATTATGGGCTAAAAATTGTTTTGAGAAGGTTAAAGGTAGATGACCATTCTCTTTTGTCTTGGGAAATTTTAGCTGAAAAATCTCGTGTCACCCTATGGATCTGTCCCTGTAGGTCAAGTGGCACTCCCACCTGCTTGCAGAATTTTGTTTTTCATCTTGACTTTGGAAAATTTCATTACAATGTGTTTTGGAATGCTCTGTTTGTGTAGAGACAACCCAAGGTTCTTGGTGGTTTCCCAGTGATACTTGGGAAATTTTCATTTACAATATTCTCCAGTAGGGCTTCCATTTCTTTGTGATGTTCTTCTGTAAGTAATTTTGTTTACAATATCTATCTTGAAAATATTGCGTTGCTAAAATCACTGATAAAATTCTAAAGATGAGGTTCTAAAGCTCAAATCCATTTACATTTCCAGGTAGAAATAACTTGATGGTACTGATACAGGGTTCCCTGCTCATAGTTGGACAGAGAACACCATTTTCTAGGCCCAGGCAGTCTCACATACCAGCTTGAACACAGACTTCATTCTCTGAATCAAAGCAGGATCATGAAAACCAGTTTGACCAGTGTTCCACCTAAACTGCCAGTCCCAGAGCAGACAGCACATCCCAAGCAGGACCACCTTTCTGTGCAATGGCTATTTTAAAATAAACTTATGCCCAGAGGCCCTTGGCCGATTGTGATGTATTACTGGCATACATCCCATCTCCCCCTAAAACCCCTTGCCTACTGGATGAGAAAAAGGCATATAAAGCCCTAGACAGAAGGTCCAAACAGGCTACCTGCTTGGGATCCTCCCTATGCTGCATCAGAGGCCTAATCTTCCTTCTCATCTGTCAATGAAATCTATTTTGTTGCTTATTTGCAGTAGTCCATGGATTGCTTTTTTGTTGTTGTTGTTAAATCATAGCTGTGTACATTAGTGCAGTCATGGGGTACAGTGTGCGGGCTTCATATACAATCTGAAATATTTTCATCCAACTGTTCGACATAACCTTCATGAGATTTTCTCATTTATTATGTGAAAACATTTGTGTTCTGCATTTAGTAGATTTCACCTGTCCCTTCTAAGATACACCATAAGTGTGATCCCACCATTTACCCTCTCTACACCCACCCTCCCCTTCCCCCTTCCCTCCCTTACCCCTTTCCCCATATTCTTGTGCTATAATTGGGTTATAGCCTACATATGAATGCTATAAATTAGCTTCATAGTAGGGCTGTATACATTGGATACTTTTTCTCCCATTCTTGAGATACTTTGCTAAGAAGAATGTGTTCCAGCTCCATCCATGTAAATATGAAGGAGGTAGAGTCATCATCTTTCTTTGAGGCTGCATAATATTCCATGGTATACATGTATCACAATTTATTAATCCATTTGTGGATCGATGGGCACGTGGGATTCTTCCATGACTTAGCTATTATGAATTGGGCTGCAATAAACATTCTGGTTCACATATCTTTGTTATAATGTGATTTTTGGTCTTCTGGGTATATACCAAGTAAAGGGATTATAGGATCAAATGGCAGATCTATTTTTAGATCTCTGAGTATTCTCCAAACGTCTTTCCAAAAGGAATGTATTAGTTTGCATTCCCACTAGCAGTGTAGAAGTGTTCCCTTTTCTCCACATCCATGCCAGCATCTCCGGTTTTGGGATTTTGTTATGTGGGCTAATCTTACTGGAGTTAGATGATATCTCAAGGTAGTTTTGATGTGCGTTTCTCTGATGATTAAGGATAGTGAGCATTTTTTCATGTGCCTGAAGGCCGTGCGCCTGTCTTCTTTTTAGAAGTGATCAAGGAATACAGCAGTGTATTTGGCTACAAAATCAACACTCATAAATCGGCAGCCTTTATATACACCAATCAAGCCGAAAAAAAAGTCAAAGACTATTCCTTTCATAGTAGTGCCAAAGAAGATGAAATATTTGGGAGTCTACCTAACAGGGGATGTGAAAGATCTCTATAAAGAGAACTATGAAACTCTAAGAAAAGAAATCGCTGAACATGTCAACAAATGGAAAAACATACCATGCTCATGGTTGGGAAGAATCAACATTGTTAAAATGTCCATATTACCCAAAGCAATATACAATTCTAATGCAATTCCTATTAAAGCTCCATTGTCATATTTTAATGATCTCGAAAAAATACTTCATTTTATATATTCTCGAAAAAACCTCGAATAGCCAAAACATTACGTAGAAATAAAAACAAAGCAGGAGGAATCCTACTACCAGACCTGAGACTGTGCTATAAATCGATAGTGATCAAAACAGCTTGGTACTGACACAAAAAGAGAGGTGGATGTTTGGAATAGAATAGAGAACCAAGAGATGAATCCAACTACCGCTGTTTGATCTTCGACAAGCCAATTAAAAACATTCAGTGGGGAAAAGTCTCCCTTTTTACCAAATGGTGCTGGGAGACCTGGCTGGTGACCTGTAGAAGACTGAAATTGAACCCGCACCTTTCACCACTAATGAAGATAGACTCATACTGCATTAAAGATCTAAACTTACGACATGAAACTATAAAAATACTAGAAGAAAGTGCAGGGAAAACTCTTGAAAGAATTGGCCTGGGCAAATACTTTATGAGGAGGACCCCTCAGGCAATTGAAGCAGTATTAAAAATTCACTACTGGGACTTGATGAAACTAAAAAGCTTCTGCACGGCCAAGAACATAGTAAGTATAGCAAGCAGACAGCCCTCATAATGGGAGAAAATATTTGCAGGTTATGCCTCCGACAAAGGTTTAATAACCAGAATCCACAGAGAACTCAAACGTATTAGCAAGAAAAGAACAAGTGATCCCATCTCAGGATGGGCAAAGGATCTGAAGAGAAACTTCTTTCTTTTTTTTTTTTTTTTTTTTTTTGAGACAGAGTCTCACTATGTCATCCTTGGTAGGGTGCCATGGCGTTACAGCTAACAGAAACCTCAAACTCTTAGGCTTTA
>CAUYRH010038385.1:0-24787 GCA_963574655.1 Perodicticus potto | reverse complement strand
GGAAATCAAGTTACTCATGTCTATTAGAGTTTTTCTTATAAATTGAGGTGCATTCTGGTTGGGTGCATAAATATTAATAATTGAAATCTCATCATATTGAGTATTACCTTTAACAAATATGAAATGTCCATCTTTATCCTTTCTTACTTTGGTTGGTTTAAAGCCTATTGTATCTGTAAATGAGATTGCAACACCTGCTTTTTTCTGTTTCCATATGCCAGGAATATACATGACCATCCCTTCACCTTGAGTCTAAATTTTTCTTTTAATGTAAGATGTGATTCTTGTATGCAGCAGATGTCTGGCCTGAGTTTTTGTATCCAGTAGGCCAATCTATGCCTCTTTAGAGGACAATTTAAACCATTCACATTGGTTGAAAATATTAATAAATCTTTAGAAAATCTAGTGGACATTTTTAATCCTTTCGTCGTTGTGGAAGTTGGAATTTGATAAAACGTTTCTGGATGAGTTTACTTTTGCGTTGGAGGATTACGCTGGTCATTATGGAGGATAGGTCTGAGAATATCCTGGAGAGCTGGTTTGGTTATAGCAAATTTCTTCAACATGTGGATGTCATTAAAATATTTAATTTCTCCATCATAAATGAAACTCAGTTTGGCTGATTACAGGATCCTGGGTTGAAAGTTATTTTGTTTTAGGAGATTAAAAATCGATGACCATTCTCTTCTAGCTTGAAAAGTTTGATCAGGGAGATCTGCAGGTATTCTAATATTCTTCCCCTTGTAGGTTATCAATTTCTTGCGTCTGGTTGCTTTCAAAATTTTCTCCTTCATATTTACTTTAGTGAACTTAATAATGATGTGCCTGGAGGATGTCTTATTCGGGTTGAGTTGTAGTGGGGTTCTGAAACTGCTATCTGAATTTCAGAATCTCTTAGCATGTCTGGAAATTTCCCATTCATAATCTCATGAATAAGAGATTCTGTGTCTTGTGAAGCTGCTTCATCGCTTTCAGGGATTCCCTATGAGGCGAATATTGGTTTTCTTTGAGTTATCCAAGAGCTCTCTGAGAGAGTGATCTGCTTTTCCTTCCATTTCTCTTGCTCTTTGGAGGTTTGAGAGCATTCGAAAGCTTTGTCTTCCATGTCAGAAATCCTTCTGCTTGCTCCATTCAGTTACTGAGGGATTCTACTGAATTTCTCAGATCTTTAAGGGCTGCAACTTCTTGTCTCGATGTGTCAAAATCTTTGGTCATTTTGTCTTTGAAATCGTTGAATTCTTGAGACATCATTTGGGTCATCTTTTGAATTACTGCTTGGAATTCGAATTCCATATTTTCCTCCATTCCACTGATGTTATTTACAATCCATATTCTGAATTCAATTTCAGACATCTCAGCCATTTGCCTATGCAGGAGATCTTGTGCTGTGTCTGCCTTTTCGTTACTTGGAGGGGTTGGTCTACTCTGATTATTCACATTTCCAGAGTTTTTCCGTTGATTCTGCCCCATGGTTGTTTTTCACCATTGTGTCTGGCCCTTCAAGTGCTGGGCGCAGGGCTGCACAGTTGTCCAGGAAGTTTTTGGCTGGTGGTTGACCTGCATAGAGGTCTGGTGGTCTCCAGTGGGGTCCCTGGAAGAAGGCTGGCCTGCGGAGGCCCCATAGGTGCCAGGTGGAGGCCCATGCAGTCGCTGGGAGTGACTCTGGCCAGGGGCGTGGCAGTCACGGGCGGAGTCCCTGGCAGAAAGCACACCTACAGAAGCCCGGCAAGTGTGGGATGCAGGACCAGGTGGTCGCCAGGGGAGTTCCTGGCTGGGGGCCTGCCTGCAGAGGCCTGGTGGTCATCAGCAGAGTCCCTGGCAGAAGTCTAGCCTGCAGAGGCCCCGTAGGTGCCAGGTGGATGTCTGCGTGGTTGCCAGGACTGTCCCTGGCCAATGGCAGGCCTGCGGGGGCATGTGCGTGCCAGGTGGAGGCCTGCACAATCGCCAGGGGAGTTCCTGGCTGGGGGCAGACCTGCGGAGGCCTAGCAGTTATTGGCCGAGTCTGTAGCAGACAGCGGGCCTGTGGAAGCCTGGCAAGCATGGGGCACAGGGCCAGGTGGTTGCTGGGAGTGTTCCTTGCCCGAGGTGGGCCTGCAGAGGCCTGGCGGTTGCAGTCAGAGTTACTGGCAAAAGGCAAGCCTGCAGAAGCCCTGCATGCTCGGGCATGGGGCCACACAGTTGCCAGGGGATTTACTGGCCAGGAGCGGACCTGCAGGGGCTGTATGGGTGCCAGGCGGAGGCCTGCATGGTCGCTGGGGGAGTTCCTGGCCATGGGCTGCCCTGAAGAGACCTGACGGTTGCAGGCAGAGTTCCTGGCAGAAGGCAGACCTGCAGAAGTCCTGCAGGCTTGGGGCGCAGGGCCACACAGTTGCTAGGAGATTTACTGGCCAGGGGTAGACCTGCAGGGGTCCTGCGGGTGCCAGGCGGAGGCCCGCATGGTCACCAGGGAGCTCCTGGCCAGGGGAAGACCTGTGGAGGTCTGGCGGTAGCTGTCTGAGTTTCTAGCAGACGGCGGGCCTGTGGAAGCCCAGCAAGCATGGGGCACAGGGCCAGGCACTCGCCTGTGGCTTCCCTGGCTGGAGGAAGGGAGGCTTGCCATGGCCCCCCAGGAGTCTTTTCCCAGTGGGGCGCTTGTTCCAGCAGGTGGGGATGGGGGTGCTGCTCAGGGACCTCCTTCCTCAGTCTCAGTAGGGGTTAGGCTTCTGGTTTGTCAGGTAAGGGGATAAGGGTGTACAGTAAGTTCAGAATGGTGGGGAAAACTTTAGTTCAGTTTTTCTGCCTAGCAATAGAGTTCAGAATCACACCGGGGTGCTCAGGGGAAGCACACCCCACTTCCTACAGCACTCTTCCGTGTGATGAGACAAGAGGTCCACAGTTCACCGCTTGTCTGTAGAAAACCCGCAGGAGCAAAAGAGGAGAAATAAAAGAAAGGAAACAGAAAAGCAAGAAACTCAGAGCTTTCTTTGAGGAGGGGACGGACACTGTTTCTTTCCGATGAATTTTGTACCTGAAGCTTGCTTTCTTGGGGTCACAGCCTGTCTCAGCAGAGGTGACCCGCAGAAATCACTTCTCTCTCTCGGCTGGGCTCCCAGTATTCAGCTTAATTGCACAGTTTCTGGAGGTTATCTTCTCTTTTTGACAAGAGCCTTTTTCAGAAGCTGCTTCCAGTCAGCCATCTTGCTTTGCCCCCCCCCATATGTTCACTCTTAATGGAATTACTGCCCATTTTATCTAAAAGCTACTCAACTTTTCCTTTATGTGTATTTTGCCTCTTGAAATTCTATACTGTAGATCCACTCTGTGTGTAATTTTCAGGGTATCTCAAATCCAGAGACATTGTCAGAGTATTGCCTATAATTCTCTTAAAAAAATTTTCCAAAATCTGAAACTGCATCTTCAGAATGAGAGCTTGAAATACTTACATTTAAGTCAGTCTTTGAACATGTGGACTTCGAATAAATTTACGAAACAGATCTTAATGTTTGGAAGTTTAACCATAAAGCAAAACAAGCACTTATTTCTATTAGCCCACGAGACTGATTAGAATAGAAGACAAATGTTCTAAAGTTCTTTTTCCCATCCCCACCTCAATTCAGGGTTATTTTTATTTATCAGGTATTAATTCAAAGAGACTATATAAGGCTAAGTTGAAAAAAATCTTTAAAAAGACCTTAAAAATAAGAACAGACTCTTAATTATTGCAACAGCATAAATAGAAATGTGCCCTTAGACTATGTATTCCTTTTAGAAATACTTGTAATGAACTCCTTTATTGAGTCATGCCAGGGCAGAGCTCATTTAACTCAGTTTTCAATTAAAACTGAAGAGAACTATAATCTATTGCCTAAAATCCCTTTCTCAAATACAATACATCCAACTTTCATTTTAATTACCCAGTAGTTTTTTTTTTTTTCAGAAGAATATTCCTAACATTAGAGAAGAATTAAATAATCTGCAACTGCATGTTATCAGCAATTTCATGTAAGATTCAACTTATGAGAACTATTTAAAATGTATCTTAGTAATGGTTCACTTTCATTAAAAATAAATAATGGTGTGTGTGTATGTGTGTTACGTGTGAATGCATACCCATCAGACCATAATATAAAGCAAAATTTAGCAAATTATGACCCTTTGCCCAAAACCCAATCAATCCCTGCTTTTTAAAATAAAGTTTTATTAAAACACAACCTTGCCCATTCATTTATTCATTTTCTTGACTGCTTTTGCAGTGCAACAGCAAAGTTGAGTAGTTTGTAGTTTTGAGAGAGACTGTGGCCACAAAATATTCACTATCTTCCCCTTTACAAAAGGGGCCTGCAGACCCCTAGTTTAAGAAATCAGATTTAGATACCGCTTGCAAAATATGTCCACACAATACATGTAAGAAAAATGAAGACATTAGGCAATTAATCTCTCTGGCAAGGGATTACAGTTATCATGATCACCAAAACTTACTAAGGATACACACACACATTGGTGAGAGACAGTATGCACAAAGCCAACGTAGCATATATATTGTATCTTTTACATATATAGTCCAGGGAAATTCAAAATCACCTTTGTCTCTTTTCATAGTGTTGTCTGGATCTATCTGCACATGGGTTGCATTTCTGCAACGTATAAATGATGTTTTTTTTATTTTTTTTTATATTTTTATTTTTTTTTTTTTGAGACAGAGCCTCAAGCTGTCACCCTGTTTAGAGTGCTATGGCTTCACAGCTCACAGCAACCTCCAATTCCTGGGCTCAAGCGAGTCTCCTGCCTCCATCTCCCAAGTGGCTGAGACCACAGGTGCCTGCCACAACACACGGCCATTTTTTGGTTGCAGCCGTCACTGTTTGTCAGGCTGGGCTGGATTCGAACCTGCCAGCTCAGGTGTATGTGGCTGGTGCCTTAGCCCGTTGAGCCACAGGCGCCAAGCCTAAATGATGTTTTTTAAAGAAAAATCCAGCCAACTTGTTATTTTGCAAATAAAGTAAGTGAACCTAATTTTTTTTTGTCCTTATAGAATGTTTTAAAATAGTTGTCCCCAATCTCTTTGGCACAGGGACCAACTTCATAGAAAACAATTTTTCCACAGACCGGGGTGGGAAGGATGATTTGGGGATGACTCAAGTACATTTACTGTGCACTTTATTTCTATTATTATTAAGTTGTAATACACAGGGTGGCCATAAAGTCTATGGGTAATTTAAGTAGTTACAACTATTTAAGTAGTAAGTTACAGTGGTAACTGTATAAATTGCTCACGAACTTTATGGCCACCTTGTATAATGAGATAATTATAAAAAATTCACTATAAGGTGGAATAAGGTGGAGCTCTGAGCTGGTTTTCCTGCAACTAGATGGTCCTATCTGGGGGTGATGGGAGTCAGTGACACTGTAAGTTTTTGCTTATGCCATAATCTACTCCACACCTCATTTTTGTTGCTGTCACTGCAGAAAACTCTGTTTCACAAAGATAGGATGTTGGAAATGGAAACAGGCATTTTAGTGCTTTTGTGGCAATTTCAGGATACTCTTCTTTGACATTAATCCAGAAGATACGGAGACTTGAAGTTGTCTCAGACATACTTTTAAGGCCACCATCATTGCAATCTCAAGTCGTTGATCCTCTTCTAACACAAAGTCAATTTATCTTGGCTCATTCACAAATGGGTCACAGACCCATTCCTTCTAAGTTCTGGGGTCTTTTGTGGTTGAGAAGTAATGCTCAAGCTCCTTTGAAAGCTGAGACCAGTGATCAGGCACCAGCTGAGAGAAAGAAGACCCTGCCTCAGTCTCTTAAAATCTCTGCTAATGTTTGAAACATGGCAAAAATCCCAAAGTTTACTCATTGCCCCTATAATTCCAGTTTGGCATCGAATATAGTCACTTTATCTGCCAACTTGACCACAGTTGTCATTCCCTCGTGAAGAGACAGATAGAGTTCACTGAGCAGGATGAATATGTCACAAAAGTAAGCAAGTTTTTTGCCCCATTCTATGTCAATAAAATAGGCTGCCAGTGGTGACTGTTCTCCTAAAAGAAATCTCAGAAGTGTCTTTTGTAACTCAAAAACTCCCCCAGTGATCTACCTTTAGAAATGCATCTCACATCTGTGTATTAGAGAAGACATGTGTGATCTGTGTCTATCTCTGCACAGACTTCGTGAACAGTCACAAGTTTAGGGCATGTACTTTTAATGCACTTGATAACTTTAATCATATCCAGCTAAACACTATTTAGTTCACATGACATGTTTTGGCTAGCCAGAATTTCTCTATGGATGACAGAATTCGGAGACTCATATTTAGAGAGACACCCTTGACCCATGTAGTGAAACCGGAAAGCCATCCAGTCATGACAGTCATTCTGTCTGTGCATATACTGACAGAAAATGACCAATTCAGTATTCTTGATATGTAATAATTCAAGGACTTGAATAGTTCTGCACCTGTGGTGTTGTCTGGCAACAAAAGCACACATAACATATCCCCATGCACATCCTCCTGAAGAATATGTTGTACAAAAGCAAGCATTATTGCCTTTTTGTCAACAACAGTAGACTGACCAACCTGGATTGCACACTACAGTGACCCACTAATCATCTCTATCGTTTTTGATGCTATATCCTCTGCTATTTCACCAATTTTCCTAGTTATGGTGCCAACCAAAAGAGGAACACTTGCCACCTTTTTAACTGCAACCTCTCCTAAAGGTTACAGCAAATGTCCTTGGTAGCAGGCAAGATCAACTCTTTACCAATAGTAAAGGGCTTCATAGGTTTACCAATGTGGTTAGGACTAAGAATTATGTTCTCAGCGTAGACACATTTGATGAAGCAGTGATCTTCAATAATAGCTTCTAGCTTTCATGTTAAGAGTTTTTTTCCACCCATTGGAAAAACTCCAAACTCTTGTCTTTTAAAACAGGGTGCTTGGTCTCCATTTGGCAAAGCAGTTTCTAAGCTTTCTTTATTTTTTTAAAAGCCAAAGTTGATTTATTTTATTAGCAAGAGGTTAAAATGTCCTTCTGTATATTAGATTTCAACACGGTGGTCCTTAACTCAGCAAGTTATTTTTTTTTTAAATTTCAGATTAATATGAGGGTACAAATGTTTAGGTTACATTGTTTTCATTTCTAAGGTAAAGAACACACTGTAGTTGAGCTCTTCACACAAGGGAAATGCTGAACATCCTTACATTATGTGAGATCCCACCAATCACCTCCTCCATCTTTCCTCCTCCCTCTTCCCCATTCCCTTCTCTTTCCCACCCCTAGCTAGACTATACTTGTGTTGTGTGTGTGTGTGTGTGTGTGTATGTGTAGCTGTTTATATGTTAGGTTCATATTATTATTGAGTAAATTGAATTTTTTTTTTCCATTCTTGATATACTTTACTAAGAAGGCATTTCATCTCCATCCAGGAAAACACAATAGATGTAAAGTGTCCATTGTTTCTTATGGCTGAATAGCACTTCATGGTATATATATACCACAGTTTGTTAATCCATTCATAAGTTGATGGGCACTTGAGTTGCTTCCATGTCTTGGCAATTGTGAATTGAGCTCCAATAAACATTCTAATGAAAATGTCCTTATGGTAAAATGATTTTTGTTCTTCTGGGTAGATACCTAGTAATAAAATTACAGGATCAAATGAAAGGTGAACATTTGATTATTTGAGAGTTCTCCATATTTCTTTCCATAGAGGTTGTATTAATTTGCAATCCCAGCAGCAGTGCAAATGTGTTCCCTCCCCTCCACATCCACACCACCATCTACAGATTAGGGATTTTGTGATGTGAGCTAATCTCACTGGAGTTAGATGATATATCAGGGCACTTTTTCTTTGCATTTCTCTGATGCCTAGGAATGGTGAGCATTTTTTTCACGTGTTTTGAGCCATTTGTCTATTTCCTCAGAGAAATTTGAGTTTGAGTCTCTTCTCCACTTATAAATGGGGTTGTTAGCTCTTTTCTTGTTGATTAATTTGAGTTCTCTATAGATTCTAGTTATCAGCCCTTTGTCATAATCATAGCATGCAAATATCTTCTCCCATTCCAAAGGCTTTCTGTTTGCTTTAGTTGTGTTACCCTTAGCTGTGCAGAAGCTTTTTAGCTTGATTATGCTTCCATGGGTAGTGAGTCACTACATATTATACAAAGCAAGCTTAGAGAATGAGAATCACCTGTTGTACTGAACCTGTAATGAACCTTAAGTAGGTGTCTTGGCATTTTCTTTTTTTATTCTTTGTTATGTAGAGGAAGCAGGGCATGGATGTGCTCCCACTTAATGGCCACAACATTAGTGTGTATGGCACACCTCTTGGGAGCGGGACACAATTATAAAAGGTATTTTCTTTTAAATGAAGCTTTCCTTTCTTTGTAAGTTTTAGAGTCTTCTGCTGTGTCATCCTTGGGTCTTTCCCCCTTTTCAAAGAAGCTATCCAGAGATGTATGTTTTTCACTCATTTTTTTAGGGGTTAACTTGTGGGCTTGCCAAAACCATGGCTGAGACAAATTTGTAGTGCAGGAAAGAGGTGCAGTCAGAAGTGGTAAATACAATAATGGGCAGGCCACCCATGGACTGAAATAAGCATCACATTCTGACTTAAATTCTGCCACCAGATGCAGCTGTACCATAGAAGTACATCAACACACTTGCCACTGTAAAACCTGCCACCAGATGTAGCTTAATTGCCACTTGCCACTCACTGATAGAGTTTTGATAAGATTGTATAAGGAACTGGTTATTATGGTCTCTCTACAGCCAGACCTCTCTGCTTATGATAATCTGTATTTGCAGCTTTTCTCCAGTGTTAGCTTCATCATCTCAGCTCTATCTCAGATCATCAGGCAATTTTAGATTCTCATAAGGAGATCTCTTATATGTGCAGTTTACAATCGGGTTCATGTTGCTATGAGAATCTTATGCCACCACTGATCTGATGGGAGAGGCAGAGTTCAGGCATTTATGCCAGTGATGGGAAATGGCTGTAAATATGGATAAGCTTCAGCTCACCTCCTGCTGTGTGGCCTGGTTCTTTACGAACCACAGTTCATGACCTGTAGGCTGAGGATTGCAGTTCTAAAAGACTACTGTGTGTCCTTGAACAAAAGGTAAGTAGTCAACTGATGATTTACCGAGAGCTTACATGAATGAGCCTTATGTAGTACATGTAACACACATTTACTCACACCAAATATCACCTCCTTGATTGTGCTTTTTAACAGCTGTGTAACTCTGATCACATGTTTGCCCTTTCAGCAAAAGTTTTCTTCATCTGTTGATAATATTAGCTTCTTTACAAGGCTGGTGCAGGGATTAGATGAGATGTTGTGTATATAATACGTATTACAACACCTGACACATAGCCAGCATTCATTAAAAGGTGATATCTTTCCCTTTACAAATAACCTTTATTTTCTCAACAAAATATTTATATAAGTAAATAACTGTTGAAACCTGAATGAGTGTATTTTAACAATTATGATGACTTAAAATACAGTCCAGATGGGCAGGGTTAAAGTGAAATAAATAGCAAGCCCAGGGGTGGGAGAGGAGCGGACAAATAAACACTACTGCGGAAAGAATTGCTTGCTTTACCAATAACACATGGTAAAGAATTTGCTCACTTTTTGTTTTGCTTGTGAAAGTCTTTCTGCTTACGTCATTCAAATTATAATCTTGCTCTGTGATTGGCAGGAACCCATTTGAAACCACATTTTTTAGTGGAGCCTGATTTAAATAGCAAGAGGAACTGTCCAGAATAAAGGAGATAATTCCAGGAATAATTTAGTTAGCGGTGGATTTTTTTAAAAAAGATTTGACATGTTCTATAATAGTGCACAATAGCAGAGTTGCAAGATTTGAAAAATACTGCATAGAGCCAGAAAGAAGAAAATAGCACTCATGTCATTATTTTGGAACTTTAAAAATACCACCCTAAGACAAAAATTGCTTTGAATGAATAGAAATATCAAAATTATGAGGAGAAAGAATCCCCAAAGGTATATGCTTATGGCAACATCTCTTGAAAGAGTAATTTCCATTTCCACTAAAAGATAGAGATTAATGTATTCTTTGATTGGTGAATTAGAGAGGCAAGAGAAAGGGAATTTTCATTCATTTCATTCAATTATTTGAGAGTAACAAAAATAACATCCTTAGGGAACGAATAATTTGATAATTATAAAGGCAATTTCAATTGACTGTTTACAATCCATATTCATGTCATATCCATTAAGGACAAAATATACCCCACTATTTAGGAGAAAAATAAAGAATGGGACTGCTTTCAGAAAAATTGCAGCTTTTATTCAAATACAATCAACTACATCTGTTTATGTAAGAAACAGTAAATATATGAATTATTTTTTTAAAAGGCCCTAACAATAAAGGCTAAGATACAAAACATAAAGTCCTTTCTGTTGGACATGGGAATGTTATACTCCATATTCAAAGGAAGCTTTCACCTGGGACATTATTTTTGAGGTCCTGTTTAAAAAAGAAGGTGAAAATGTGTCTATACAAATGATGTTTTCACAAATTAGATTATTAGGCCCATACTTCTATTTTTCTTCAGCATGATAAGATAAATTTTCAACCATAAATTAAAGTCAAATTTGGAATTCCATTTTTGAAAATTTAATGTGCTTTCCTTTTCTTTGTTTCTTGTTTAGAATGTTCCTATCGGGGACATTTTAATGAAGCAATTGACTTATACTTCTGGCTCACGTTGCATAAAGAGGTAGTTAGAGAACGAGTGGCTAAATGTCCACACTTCTCAATTGGATGGGCCTGGGACTAATTTCCCTTTTACCTCTTCTTTGCTGTGTGATCTTGGTCAAGTTCCCTTACCTCTCTAAACCATAATTTGTTCCTCTGTAAAATAAGAATATGGTATGGATGGCTGTAAAGATTAAAGGAAGCTCTCCATGTAAAATAGTAAAAATAAATGTATGCAAATACATTTGTAAATGAATTTACAAATACATACAATGATTATATCATTTAAAAATATAAAAACTCTATGTAAAATTAAGTAATGTTTTCTGTTTATGTCCAAACAACAAATGTATAATATACACACACAGAGGCATATATGCAATATGTATATGCTTGCTAGTGCACAAGTGCTGCTTGACCAGGACTTAGCAAAACCTAGTTTTAACGAATAAAAATACAGGATTCAAGGAAAAATTTAAATTTCAGGTAATCAGCAAATTATTGAGCATCCTGTATTTAATCTGGCAATGACAATAAGAACATTTTATTGTTATAGGATTTTAAAATTTCCCCACCAATAATAGTTACCAATGGATCTACTATAATTTTGTGAATTAAATCAGGGTAATAACCATTGTATTGAATAGGCTAAATCCCAACTCTGATCAATCTACTTCCCAGATTCTTGGGATTCTCTTTCTGTTACTATAACTTACTGGTCATTTATAAGTATAGGAATAGTCTAGTTTTCAGATGTTGACATCTTTTTAAGGTGGCTGAGATCTACCTAATTCTAAAACATCAATTTGACCAAAGTAAAACCCATGCATTTGTGCCATAACAAGATGGTGAACAAGGTAGCTGTCCCTACCACCATTATTATCTCTTCCATGTTGAAATTTGGCACCTGATTCTATTCACGCATGAGTCTTCAACATCCAGAAAATACTGGCTATGCTTTCCCAAAAAGTTTTTCACCATTTGTCACCCTGGTGGCATGAAGACTTTACAGAGTTGCTGCTACCCAGCCAGGTTTTAAATGGGGAGGGGAGTGAGGTTTCTTTCTCACGAGCACCCCAATCACAGGGATAATCTTACTTGGTTTGAAAAGAGAAGAAAACTCAAAGACTGATCAATTTCTATAAATTACTTTCCAAGAATTCCTTCTGAATTTCTCATCTTCTCTGAAATAAGCTGGAGGCAGATGTTGATAATTGGACTTATTCTTTATTTTAGCAAATACTACACCAGTGTGTCAACCACCTTATTTTAGAATTTGTGGACAGAGTTACACATTTTTCTATATTAAGGGCTTCAGCCAAATTTTTGAGACAATAGGGAAAATTTTATTTAATATCTTGATGCGTTTTTTAATTCACATTGACAAATAGAACTAATTTAAATACAAAATACCATACTTTTAAAAGTTCATTAATAATCTTCATGTATGATGTTTATTGACAACTGGAAAAGTTTATTAAAGCTAGACATAGACTCTGTAATCACCTGATCTTGGTAAAACCATAATTTAAAAGCAATCCTTTCTGCCTTATTATTATGTGATTTATGATCTGCTTTGAAACTCTGAAGTACAACTTGTAATCACGTTGGGATTTATACACCATTTCCTTTTTTGACATTTAATTTAATTAATCTCTAAATTCCTTCTCTAGGGAGTACTTAATTTAGGGTCACTACAAATATACTTAAAGTAGTTTCATGTTCTTACCATGTTTATTACTTAGCACTTATGTCATTTTTCTTATTAAATTATTTTTAATTGGTGCATTGTTATTGCATGTATTTATGGGGTAAAATTTAATGTTTCACTACATAGCTATGTTGTATAATGATTTGACCTAGGTAATTAGTGTATCTATCACCTCATGCATTTGTCATTTTTATGTGATAAAGAAGAACATTCAAAAGCTTCTCTTCTGCCATCTTGTAATATAAAAGATTTTACTGTTAACAAGTCTAACCCTACTATGCAATGGAATAGTAGTTTTAGTAATAAATTTTATTTACTAAAACTTATTATGCTTATCTAATTGTAACTTTGTTCTTGTTGATCAGCTTCTTTCAACCCTACCTCCCCGACTCCTTTACCCAGTCTCAGCTGGTGATTGTTCTACTCTCTGCTATTAAGAGTTCAACTGTTTTTTTGGTTCCATATATGGGTGAGATCATGTACATCATTTTGTGTCTGACTTATTTCATTTAGCATGATGTCCTCCAGGTTCATCTATGTTCTTGCAAATGACAGAATTTTATTCTTGTTCTATTATGTATATATACCATTTCTATGTATATATACCATTTTTTCTTTATCAATTCATCTGTTGTCAGACACTTATTGTGATCCCATATCTTGGCTATTGTAATCACGCTGCCATAAACGTGGAAGTGCAAATGTGTCTTCAGTGTAGTGATTGCATTTATTTGAATATATATGCAGAAGTGGGAATGCTGGATCATAAGGTAGTTCTACTTTTAATTTTTTGAAGAACCTTCATACTGTTTTCCATAATGTATGTATTAGTTTACAATCTCATGAACAATGTTTAAGGGTTCCCTTTTCTCCTCATTCTACCCAACACTTGCCTTTTTGATAATACCTATTATAACTGAAGTGAGGTGGTACCTCATTTTTGTTTTAATTTGCATTTTTCTGATGATTGGTGATTTCGGCATTTTCTCATATACCTGATGTTTATTTGTATGCCTTCTTTCAATAAATGTTTATTCCAGACTTTTTCCATTTTTAATTGAGCTATTTCATTTCATTTTATTATTATTATTTTTTTTTTTTGCTTCTGAGATTTATAAGCACCTTATGTATGCTGGATATTAACCCCTTGTCACGTGCAGAGTTTGAAAATATTTTCTCCCATTCTGTAGAGGTTGTTTTTTCACCCTGTTATTTTTGCTTTGTACAAAAAAAAAAAAATTTAGTTTGCTGTAATCCTATTTGTCTGGTTTTGCTTTTGTTGCCTGTATTTTTGAGGTCCTATCTTTAGCTAGCACAATGTTGTGAAACATTTTCCATGTGTTTTCTTCTAATAATTTCATTGTCTCTATGAAAAGGTTATGAAAAGACTTATGTTTAAGTCTTTAATTTATTTTGAGTTGATTTTGGTGTATTATAAGGAGGATGAACACCAGGTAGCTCTAGTTAGCCATCTTGTTGATTATAACCAGTGACAATTCTGTCATTTCCATTCCTTTATTCATAAATGTATTTATTCTTGTGGCTGAAAACTCCCCTTAAAACTTAATATATTTCAATCATTTCAACCTGGGATATCTAGTATTAATGCTCTCAAAAAATAAAATATTTGTGTATAGAGAGAGCCAGGGCAAAACCATTTGAAATACAATTCAATCTTAGTAATTGTCCAAGAATAAAATGCTAGTAAAATAAATTATGACACACATACTGAAAATATTGAATAGCCACTTAATGATGTTTATAAAGAATTAACAAAAATAGGGAAAATACAATTTATTTGGTGTTATGTGAAAACTGGAATATACATCAGTATTCCATATGAGAATGAAGTAGAAAAGGTTCAAAGTCATAATAATGATAGTAATAATTTAAAAACCTGTGTAAAATATATCAGGTGAACCCAGGTGGCCTTTGGGGGTAGGCTATGGGGGATATATTTTATTCCTTCTCAATAGTCTAATGTTCTCATATTTCTGAAATTTCTGTATTGAAAATTTCTGTAATGCATTATACTACAGAATAAGAAAAAAAGGCAATTTTATTAAAATATCACTTTTAAGTGAGACTTTGTAAGATGCCCTTATTTCACTTGTGCAAATCAAATAACAAAACAAATTCTTCTCTTCCTCTTCCTCCTCTATACCTCTTTTTATAAATCTCTAATTTAGGTTGATGATAAGTTCATTTTGACTTTAATTAAAAGCCACAGATGGTTGAATAAATGAGTCCTATTATGTTATTTTTCACCTTATGGGTAAAGTTAAACACATGTGAGTTGTATTTAACTTATGCTGCTGGTTTTGAGCTCAGAGCCTCATGAAGTATATATGATTCACATGTCTCTTGACCTAGCTTGACCTAATAAAACACCATGGCACCAAGAAAATTTTGCTTCTAGTGTGGCAATAAAAGTGTTAAACTTTTCCACAAGCTATTTTGGTACCCTGCAGACATACCTATTACATACCCAAGATGGGAGAACTGCATTGTACTATCATATCGTTTTCATTCTAACAAAAATTATATCTTACTCTTTTTTAAGCCACTTTTAAATTTAGACTTTTTTATTATGTAAAAGATAATTAACTGCAACCATCTTTTATTACTGTGTGATAATAGTTGGCATTTAGTGAGAACCATCACCATCACCTACTATTTTTTTGAATTGTTTCTTAACTAGACTAGACTACTGCAATTGCCTTCTAAATCGGCTCCTGCTTCCACCGTACGAAATGACAGTCTGTTCTCAATCATTATTCAGGGTTTGATATTGTGACATATATTAAGGCACATCAGAATTTGTAATCCCTCTTCTTAATAGTATCAAAGCAGACTTCCCTGACTACTCCATACAAATAGGATACTCCCTCTCTTATAGAACTTTTGATTTATATGTCTTCTCTGACTTATTGGTCAACATAGAGGTCTTTGCCATCTGACATACTACATATTTTATTTGTTTTTATTGTATTCTTCACCAGAATGTAAGCTGCCTTAATTTAGAGATGTTATTTTGTTCACCGCATATCTCCAGCACTTAGAATAGGATCTAGTGTACAGTAGGTGCTTGGTAAATTCTTGATAAGGTAAGGAAGGAAGAATGGATAGGAGGAAGAAAAACTTTTTCTCATTTAAATCTCCCAATAGATTTGTAATTATTCCTATACCACAGATGAGAAAATTGAAGTCTAGAAAGTTCACTAACTTAGTCAGCACCATGCAGCTTGCAAATTACTGAGCTAGAACTAAAACTCAAGTTTAGGGGGCACCCATAGCTCAGTGGTTAGGGCACTAGCCACATGCTCCAGGGATGGGGGGTTTGATCCTGGCCCAGGCCTGCAGAACAAACAAACAAACAAAATAATAGCTGGTGATTGTGGTAGACACCTGTAGTCCCAGCTACTTTGGAGGCTGAAGCAAGAGAATGGCTTGAGCCCAAGAGTTTGAGGTTGCTGTGAGCTGTGATGCCACATCACTCTACTGAGGGTGACAAAAGTGACACTCTGTCTCAATAAAAAAATAATAATAACTAAAAAAAAAAAAAACCTCAAGGTTGTATGACAGTATTTCTTCAACTTTCAACCTTCATATATTATGACACAAACAGACACCAGGATTTGATATTAACCTCAGCCAAGATTCTTCTGTTGAACTGGATTATGCCCTCAAAGTAGGCTGGGCAAGCTCCCATAAAGTGAAAGCAGGAAAAAATACTATCTGGGTGGTACTGAGAACATTTATGAGCCTTATACTATCTGTCTATATAATTTGGTGCACAGAAATCGGTGTCACTTTAGTATTTTAAAAGGACCTCTATGTTTACATGACAGACTGTTGTTGCCTCGTCTACTCATAGAACACCAAAAGGGAATTTTCTGTGGTAGTCTGTAAAAGATATGGGAATACAAGGTAGTTAAAACATGGCACCAAATTCAGTTTAAAATAACAAAATAAATATAAAATAATGACAATAATTATAATTATGTTTATTTTAAACAGTACCATGCAACTTTAAGAATGAAACAGTTTTAGTCTCCTCTAGGAGTTTCCAAAAGGAAACTATCAAACAAAGCTATGTAAGTGACGCAGTGTTTACAAGTTTGCATGAATATAGGAAAGGTCAGAGAAGATCCTATGCTTGCCTATGAATTGTTCACAGTCAGGGAGGCTGGGAGCATCTCAGGTGTACGTGGTGTGCTTTGATGTAAACATTGTGTAGGAATGGGTAGCATGTGTGTGTGTCCAGTGTTCTGTATTTGTCACATATCGTTTGATTTAGATTACTAAAACACGGGGCAATGATGAAATTTATCTAAGGAAATTCAATTGCATGCCTATATACCAACATATATCTCACAATTCAGTTATGGGAAAGAGTATCCTTCTATCCTTCTATCTTCATATCCTTCTATCCTCATTTTTTTAGGGATTTAATAGTCTCAGGTACACTATTCATACCACAGAATTTCTTTTTATCATTGATCTTCAAGGAAATTCACCCTTAACATTGGTTCTTAGAGATGCTTAGTATAAAGATCTTCTACCCAGTATCTAGTAGCAGCAGAATGCTCCTTTGCTTATTCTTTGTTGAAACTCAGTCTGAATGGAAGCCCAACCCTTACCAAGCTGCAGCAATGTCTTCTTACTCCCTCATTTCTTCTACTTTTAAGTCTACATAAAGATGCCTTGGCCAGTCTGTTGCTGTTGCCATGGAAACTTCCTCACAATTCATTTCTTAGAGCATCTCCAAGTTTCAGTTAAGTCAACAGTGGTATTACCTGGGTCAGTTAGCTCTGTAAAATATACAATTATACAAGCTCATTAATAGTAAACAATTAGCTTTGAATGATCAACTGCTTGATTATGCCCCTAAAATAAGTCACATTACTCATTGTTCACATGGAGTAAATTTTCTGCCAGTATTGACTAAGTTCATTTAATGTCTTGAAATTGCAGAATAGAAAGTTGTAAGTTTGCATTATTTATAAATTGGTTTAGAGCAGTGCATGATGTATAGACAGTAACTTTTAGTAGTACTCAAAGACTACCAAAAGATATTTACAGCCTAGACACACTACCTCTTGCCTCTTTCCAAATACTATAGATGATAGCTGAGGAAAAAAATATCTAAATGACAGATTGAATTTTCCTGTTATTTTTTTCAATTGTTTGGTAATGTGTACACATATAATTTTAATAAATGATCAGTGGTTCTGAAACTCAGAACCAAGCAAATTCTAGCAAAAGTACTTTTTACTTCTTCTTTTAAAAATACTGACTATGCTATGATAATAACCATTTAACTAGAGTCTGTTAAGACATTGCTAGTTCAAATGTAATTAAACTTATCAGATGCTAATTAAATTTCCTTTTCGTTGTTGTTTTTTGCAGTTTTGGGGCAAGGCCGGGTTTGAACCTGCCACCTCTGGTATATAGGGCTGGCACCCCACCTTTGAGCCACAGGTGCCACCCAATTGAATTTCCTTTTTTAAATTATCCACTTTTGACACGTTTGTACTAAAATGCTTTCAGCTTTATAATAATTTGTAAGATACAATAGCAAGTTTAATTGAATCTAATGGAATGTACTTTTTTATTTATGTTTTCCTAGCTGCAGAACAGTTAGGTCAAATGATTATCTTGATGTTGTGCTGTCTTCACATGCAAGTAAGTTAGTCATTTTCACTATAACCAGTTAAGTGATTTAATAAGCAAGATGCCCCTTAGTTATCAATCATCTTGATTTTCCATAATGTCTAAAATCTTTTGAAAAGGAGATTTTTTTCAAGGCATATGATTGCTGGTTTCTGATATAACTTACATGTTTAAGCCAGGACATTAGCATTTAGCTTCATTGTGATTATATTCCAAGAAAGGTTTTATGAATATTCCATATTGATCACACCAGTCCTGTGCTACATAGAGCCAAAATGAAGCCTCGAGCAAAAAGAAAAATCAACAATACTGATCCTGTCTTTATTTAATTTTTTTTTATTTAAAATTTTGATGTTTTGTTCATTGCAGATTTTATTGCATTCATTTCTTCTTTTTAAAAATTGAATCAAAGCAGTGTTTATCTTGATTATTGGCTTCCCCTTAAATTTTTAACCCCAGGCAATTGCTTCATTCACTCTATCCTAGTTTGGAAACTGAACCAGTCAATGTAAATTTGAATCCCTAACCTCAGACTCTAGATTCAGGAAGCACCTTCAGGGCATATGAACACAATTTGATTTGTAACCACTAGATGGACACCTTTTCACTAAGCAGCTCAGACAGACCCTTCACTCTTTATAATTTGAGTAAAAGGGTATAGCAACTGTCAAAGATAGAACAGCCAGACTAGAGAGAACTAAACTTTTTGTTAATTCAAAATATAAGCTATGAAAAAAAAGGATAAATTGTAAAGGCAGCTCGTATTGCTATTGCCACAATCCAAGTTGAGGAGTTCTGGTTTTGGCTGCCAAATCTGTTGTTTTCAATTCCAGCTGTATTTACCTGGCTGAGTCTCAGTTTTGTCATGTGTAAAATGCAAATAGAATGTCTACCTCTTAGAGTTGCCTCACAAGCACATATACACATGACAAATAAAAAAAAAATTAGTCATCAATAAATAGTGATTTCCTTTTCCTTTTTCTTATGAGATATGTAAAACATAGCCTAGTAGCACCACGGAACTGCATTTTACATTACCCATTTTTCCCATAAATGCTTTCTTAAACCAGGCTTACACTGACAAAGATTCTGAAATTCCACAAAAGCTCCCATTCAGTCCAGAGACCAGCTCCTGCTTTTCTCCTAAGTCAGCCTACTTGCTATGAAAGTGGATGACCTCATTTTCATCCAACAGGGGGTTATCAAACACTAGGATTTTGCATACTGAATTTTGCTAGGTGTTAATAGTATGGAAATAAGAAAAAAACACTGTTACTGGAAGCTCCTGGTGGTATCTAATTTAGGTGTGATGTTAAATAATGTAGATAATTACAACTTATGATTAGATTTTACAAATATTTATTGGGGTTCTACAATATCTGACAGACATGCCAATACCTCACATCATCAGAAAAACACAGACCCGGTAGTAGCAAAAAGACTAGCTTTCAAATTTCAACTCCACTTCTTCCTAACTATGTGACCATTCCCAAGTGTCAATTTCTCTGAAAGCTATTTACTCTTTAACTTTGAAGTGGAGGTCATTATCTCATGTAATTGTTGTGAGAATAGCATGTTATTTTACGAGCTGCATATTGCTTCAGGCAGGACCCGTCACATAGCAAGATCTCAGAAGTGTCAGGCATTATTATGAGTACTAATAGTAATTTTGAGGACTGCCAACAAGCTGTGTACTCCAATGCTTCCTGTATAGAAGAAGTAACACAATTACTTCTATTATATTTCCTTTCGACCTGGTACATTTTCTTCCCCAGTTGGGAAAATGAGATAAGATTGTTTTTGTGATAAGCTTATGGAAAAATCCTATAATGAGGAAGACTCTTAAGACAATTTTCCTAACAGCTGGTCATGCAGAAAGCAGTGGCATATTACTGAACAGGAGGGGTGTTGGCATTGTGCAATGTTTGTGAATTTCCTCATAGAAATACTACCATAACTGCAGATTTCAAGCTACCAAAGGCTTAACAACCACCTTGCAAAATTCCTTAAAATTTAACAACCAGTTCTCCTGGGCCAGTTTAAGCAAATTCTACCACACTATTGGCAGACACCTTATGGATGTTAATAAGCCTTGTTTTAAATATTGAAGACTCGGATGGTGCCTGTGGCTCAAAGGAATAGGGTGCCGGCCCCATATACTGGAGGTGGCAGGTTCAACCTGGGCCTGGCCAAAAAATAAAATAATAAAATATTGAGGACGTTTTAGGAAATATAAGCCTGACTTGTTTTCAGATTTATTTTGAATTTTTTTTATTAAGTCATAGCTTTGTACATTAGTGCAATCATGGGGTACAATGTGCTGGCTTCATATATAATCTGAAATATTTTCATCAAACTGTTCAACATAACCTTCATGGCATTTTCTTAATTATTGTATGAAAACATTTGTGTTCTGCATTTAGTAAGTTTCACTTGTACCCTTCTAAGATGAACCGCAGGTGTGGTCCCATCAATTATCCTCTCTCCACCAATCCTCCCCCCTATTTTGAATTTTTAAATGAGGATTCTTAGTCTTCACTGTACGATTTTCCAATACAAAGTCCAAAAATTTTCTGATTTTTTTCTTTATTCTCTCTGTTTTTCCTTCCTTCTTTCCTTCTTTCCTGCCTTTCTTCCTTCCTTCCTCCCCTTCCTTCCAAGGGGGGAGGACAACTAGAGGCAGCTTCTGCCAGAGGTGCATGTCTAGAAGGGAAAATACTGGACAGAAATGAACTCACTGAAGCCAAAGAGGAGCTGAGCTAAAAAAGAAGATAGACAAGGTCACATCATCTCTACTGAGGCAAGCTTCAACTCTAAGAAAGAAGATATGATAACATAAATTCCAGGTACAGAGCCCATCATCAAGAGGACAAGAGTCCCCTCCCCTAAGGGGGAGGCTCTCTGTGGGTTGCCTGCAAGAGAGAAGGGAACAAAAGACATCTCATTTTACCCCACAGGAGAGGGCCACTAAACAGTGGACCTCCTTTCCAGGGAAGTCCCACTTGTGAGCCTAGGCATCATCCTGCCAAGCATAAAATTGAACAAATATTTTCCCTGAAATTCTCAACTCCCAGTCTACCTTTCCCCTCTCACCTGGAGGTCTGAAGATCTGCCCTTTGCAGACCCCAGAGGGTTTCACAATTCCCTAAGAGGACTTTGCATTATGTGAGCCACTGGATAACAGCACAGAAACAGTGACTCTAGTGGAAGCAGGGATCACAAGAAGAGAGGGAAGCAGGTGAGAGATACCCCTGGACGGTGCACAGTAGGTGATCTTTTCTAATTCAGTGGCTCACCAGAGGAGACA
The DNA here is from genome assembly GCA_963574655.1 of Perodicticus potto. Classification (NCBI taxonomy): domain Eukaryota; kingdom Metazoa; phylum Chordata; class Mammalia; order Primates; family Lorisidae; genus Perodicticus; species Perodicticus potto. Next base: position 3,377 of record CAUYRH010038385.1, on the reverse strand, counting down.
AGGCTCTGTCCCCTCAGGTTATCAGGACAAAACTGCCTGTGGATTTCTACTATTGGGCCACTGGAAACCCTTTGAATGCCCCCTGTTGAGCAGTGATTGTGCTGTGTGGGACAATCCGATTTGAACTTTTAACTTGGGCTATCTACCAGGGGATGCTCTGAGATTGAGCAGTGGTTGTTCTGTAGAGGGAGGTATTGATTCTCCTCCTCCAGATGTTGCTGGTGGGGAGTAGGGCACCACAATTGCTTGTATATCCCCTCTGCTGAGATTACAAATGAAAACTGCCACTCCTTAGGATTGGGTAGAGGCTGGATGGCTACAAGACAGAGCCAGCTTATAGTATCTCACCAAAGCAGGTCCTCAGAATCTTCGGCTGCAGCTCTCAAAGGGACTTTTGCAAAGCTGTAGTAGAAAGGCCATAATCATAAGCCCCAGCTCATTGGTAAGGGGCTGGTTAATGTCATTTCCTAGGGTTCCCAATCCAATCTCAACTTAACCATTTCTAAATGCCAAATTGCAGACAATAGTTATGAGGGTGGAACCAGTGGAAGAATTCAAACAACATGAACACTCAGAGTAGATCAACTCCTCCCAAGAAAGGACAAAGGAGATACAACAGAAGATTCCATTCATAAACAAATGACTGAATTGTCACAAATAGAATTCAGAATATGGATGGCAAATAAGATGAATAGAATGAAAGAAAAGATAGAAATCCAAAAAATAGTTCAAAAGTTGTCTCAAGAAATTAATGAATTCAAAGACAATGTTAACCAAGGATATGGACATAATGAAAAAACAGAGCAGAGCTCAAGGAAGTGAAAAAAATTATTTGAGGAATTTTGAAATACAATAGAATACCTTTTAGATGATCCCAAGCATTCAAATAGGCAGAAAAATGGAAAACAAGAACAGAACATTCCCTGAGAAAGTTGTGGGATCATTCCAAAAAAACAAACATCAGACTTATAGGAATTCCTAAAGAAGAGGATGGTCCTAAAAGCACAGATGCTCTACTCCAAGATATTATGGAGGAGAATTTCCCAAGCATTGCAAGAGATACAGAAATTCAGATATTAGATAGTTTCAGAAATGCAGCAAGACTCCAAATAAAGCATCTCCCAGACACATTTTAATTTACTTGATCAAAGTTAATATGAAGGAGAAAATCCTGCATGCAGACAGATGTAAGAAGATCATTACCTACAAAGGAAGAAATATTAGAATGACTACAGATTCTTCAGCCAAAATTTTCAAGACGGAAGTGGATGGTCATTGGACTTCAGTCCTCTAAAACAAAACAACTTTCAGCCCAGGATCCTGTATCCAGCTAAACTGAGTTTCAATTGTGATGGAAAATCCAAATACTTTACTGACATACGCATGTTGAAAAAATTTGTCATAACTAAACTAGCTCTCCAGCAAATACCCAGACCCATTTTCCATAACGAACAGCACAAAGGTCTACCACCGAAGTAAACTCACCTAGAATTTATCAAACAAAACCTAACTTCCACAATGGTGAAATATTAAAAATATGCACTGGACTTTGAAAAACATGACAGCCATAACACTACCATACCTATCAATTCTCCCAGTTAATGTGAATAGCTTAAATTCCCCTCTAAAGAGGCATAGGTTGGCTGACTGAATACAAAAAATTCAGGCTAGGCATATGTTGCCTACCGTATTCTCTTCTTACCTTAAAGGATAAAAAAAGACTCAGGGGGTAGGGATGGACATCTATAATACAGGGAAATGGAAATCAGAACAAAGCAGGGGTTGCAATTTTATTTGCAGGTACAATATGATTTAAACCAATAAAGATAAGGAAAAACAAGGATGGACACTACATATTTGTCAAGGGAAATGCTCAACATGAAGAAATTTCAATAATTATCATTTATGTTCCCTACCTAAAAGATTCTAAATTAAAGCAAACCCTAACCTATATGAACAATTTAATATCTTCCTGAAACATAATAGTTGGAGATTTTAATACCCCTTTGTCAATTCTGGATAGATTCTCCTAGAAGAAACTAAACAAATAAATAATTGACTTAAACTCAACCCTGAAACAAATGGTTTTAACAAACATCTATAGAACATTTCATCCTAACAAAACTGAGTATACATTCTTCTCCTCAGCCCACAGATTATCCTCCAAAATTGATCATATCTTAGGATACAAGTCTAACCTCACCAAATTTAAAAGAATAGAAACTATTCATTGTATCTTCTCAGAACATCATGGAATAAAAGTTGAATTCAATAGCAACAAAAATATTCATATTCCAACAAAGTCACAGAAACTAAATAACCTTAGGCTAAATGATAGCTATGCCAAAGATGAGATTAAAAAGTAAATCATCACATTTGGGAAACAAAATTATAATGAAGGCACAAATTGTCAAAACCTATGGGATACTGCAAAGGCAGTTCTAAGAGGTAAATTTATAGCATTAGAAGCCTTCATCAAGAAAACAGAAAGAGAAAAATTCAACAACCTAGTAACCTGGGTCATCTCACGCAACTGGAAAAGGAAGAACAATCCAGCCACAAACCCAGCAAAAGAAAAGAACTAGCAAAATTAGAGCAGAATTAAATGAAATTGAAGACAAAAGAATCATTCAGAAGATCAAGAATCAGAAAGTTGGTTCTTTGAGAAGCTTAATACAATTGATAAACCTTTGGCAAGTTTAACCAGAAACAAAGTAAAATCAATAATAACATCAATCACAAACAATAAAGGAGAAATAACAACAGATACCACAGAAATTTTAAAAATCGTCAATGATTACTAAAAGAAAACTCTATTGTCAGAAATGTGACAATCTGGAGTAAATGGACCAATACCTGGAAGAATGTCACCTTCCTAGACTGAACCAGAAAGAATTAGAAATTCAAAATATACCTATATCAAGCACTGAAACAGCATCAACTATACAAAAATCTCCCAAAGAAGAAAAGTCTGGGATCAGATGGCTTCATATTGAAATTCTACCAAACCTTCAAAGAAGAACTATTACCTATACTACATAACGTTGTCCAAAACATAGAAAAAGAAAGAATCCTACCCAAAACATTCTATGAAGCAAATATTGCCTTTATAGTCAAACCAGGAAAGGACCCAACAAAGAAAGAAAACTATAGACAAATATCATTAACAAATAGCAATGCAAAAATATTCAATGAGATCCCATCTAACAGGATTAAATAGCACATCAAAAAATTATACACCATGATCAAGTTGGTTTATCCCAACTTGATTGGTTCAACATACATAAGTCTATATATAATACACTACATAAAATAAAAAGCAATGACCATATGATTCTGTCTATTGACTCAGAAAAGGATTTTTTTTTTCTTTTTTT
>CAUYRH010038384.1:0-43902 GCA_963574655.1 Perodicticus potto | reverse complement strand
CGCCTGTAGTCCCAGCTACTTGGGAGGCGGAGGCAGGAGACTCGCTTGAGCCCAGGAATTGGAGGTTGCTGTGAGCTGTGATGCCACAGCACTCTATCCAGGGTGACAGCTTGAGGCTCTGTCTCAAAAAAAAAAAAAAGACTGGACACTTCTTCAGATTAACCCAACATTTCAGTGATTATGGGGGGATAACTCCTACTAAATAATCTGATAGTACACTTTTTTTTAATGACCTTTTATCTTAAATAGCTAATGAAGTTTTTTTGTTTTGTTTTTTGTGGGGGAAGCAGGCATGTTTGTTGCTCAAGATTTCTCATTGACATGAGTCACAACAGATGAATCAAAATATAAAAACAATTTTTTATTACCTAGCATACCCCACAGTCAGAAATAAGTCATGAACACGGAAGAGGAAAAAAAATCAGATATGGTGGGGTGAAAATGATTGCTGCAATTTTCAAGCTACACCAAAATGTTAGACACTCAACTATGGAAAGACTCTAAGCTTTCAGTATATGAATAGTTTCCAGTTTTTAAGAAGTACTTTCGAAGAAGAACACTATCTGGCATATGAAAAGGGCTCTGTAAATACTACTGTTTAGTAGTAGTGCCAGTATTAGTATTAGTGTTATTTGTATCATTATTTAGCATCACACACAGCAAACATGAACTTTTTCATACCCCATCCTTATTCTTACAAATTTGTCTAAACTTGGATTGCTCTTGACCTGTCTTACATCCTTCCCTCTCTATAGCTAATTGTTTTTGGTGGGGATGTTGTTTGCCCCAAGACTTTCTCCTTCCATTGTTCCTTATCCCATTCATAAATTCTTTCTCTATTAACTTGGTCTCTCCTTTTACAGAGTTACCTGTGTTCTGATGGTCATTTCCTTCTACACCCCTCTTCAACTGCTGAATGTAGCATCTGCCTCCATTTTGCTGCATGCACTGCTTGTACCAGTGTCACTGTGGCATAATGGCCAAATTCAAAAGTCGTTTCTCAAGTTTTCACAGTATCTGATGTCTGGTGCAGCCTTCCACACTGCGAACTATTCCCTCCTAGAAACCACTCTTGGTTAAGTCCAGCCTTGTTCTTCAGTTCTCTTGGCCACAAGGGTCCACTGAGAGCCTGATGGATCACTGGCAGGTAGCCACACCACCGTAGCAACGGATGAGATAAAATAAGAGTGTGGCCATCAGCGTTGCCTTTGACAGATCTTGCCCAAAAGGGGAGAATCGTAAACTAAAATAAAATCTTAAGGCTCCCACCACTGGCTTGCTGAACAGGTCCCCCTTTTACCCAAGGAGATACTCCAAAACTAAGTTGCTGGTCTTGAGTAAGTAAATAAGAAATGCCTCATCCTTCTCTACTCCCTTCTTAGAGACGTCCTTGGTCACTCTTTAACAGGCCTAAGACTATGCAAGAGAAACCTCTAAATCCTCAATTTAAATAACAAATATATGGCCTGCAGCTTGTATCTGATTAGCTGATTAGCAGAACAGACTCCTGTAACTTTTTTTTTTTTTTTTGCAGTTTTTTTGGCCGGGGCTGGATTTGAACCCACCACCTCCGGCATATGGGGCCAGCGCCCTTCTCCTTTGAGCCACAGGCACCGCCTAGAATACTTTTTTTTTTTTTTTGTATATTTTGGTGGGGGCTGGGTTTGAACCTGCCACCTCCAGCATATGGGGTCTGCACCCTACTCCTTTGAGCCACAGGCACGGCCCATCCTGTAACTTTAAAAAAAAAAGCCTTTGTACAAAGCTTCATTTCTTAATTTTTTTTGTTGTTGTTGTTTTTGACTGGGGTCAGGTTTGAACCCGCCACCACTGGTATATGGGGCCAGCACCCTACTCCTTTGAGCCACAGGCACCACCCAAGCTTCATTTCTTTAAATAATTACAAATCAAAGAATCTTGAAACCCACCTACAATCTGTGAGCACCACCTACACACACAACTTCATCACACCCCAACGTTGAGATGCTCACCTTTTCAGGCTAAACCAAAGTAGCCTTCCAAATATTGATTTACAATTCCTGTCTCCCTGAAATGCATAAAATTAAACTGTAACCTAACCACTACTAATCCACTTGCCCAAGACTTCTTGGGTGTGGTTTCTCTAATGGTCCTCTAATTTGGCTCAGAATAAACCTCTTTAAATTAAAAAGAAAAAAGGATACTGAACAAGACGGGCAAAAAGTCCCCTTAAATCTAAACCTCTGACTTAAGCACTAATTTCACTTATAGCACCTATATCCAAAACAACGTAAGAGATGATTGGAGCAAAACCCTGGAAGTCTTATCAAATCATGCACAGACCTTGGTCATTTCTATCTCTTTGTGCCTCCTTAACCCATCTGGAGAGTAGGTGGAAAAGGGAAGCATTTCTTTGAACACCAGCTGCTGCTGCTGCTAATCTGAGCTGTTCTGAATAAAACAGTTCCAGTCAAATCAATGAGGCAGCCCTTAGAAATTTCTCCTGACAGGTGCATCATTTGAGTTCTTTGAAATCATTCATTTGGCATCTGTATCTTCGATACCATTTTAAATACATAAATTATAAAAGGGATTGTAATAAAATATTTTTTTTAATCTAAGGAATTGGTTAACTGAAAATATTAAAGGTGGTGCAATTGAGTATACTTACTGTTTTTCTTCGTGATCTCTATTAAAAACATTTGGCTAGGGAAGAAATGAATATTACTTGTAACTAACTGAAAAATACCTTTTTTTTTTTTTTATTGCTTGGCACAGAATACAAAATTCTGTTATCAAGATGATAAATTTTTCTCCGTGGACCCTTTGATACTGCTTCAAACAGAATTTTATACTTAAGGCTTGCCTTTTAAATTTTTTGTTTTTATTTTATTTTTTAACATTAACTAGCATTATATTACGGAAAGACTAAGATTTTTGAAGATAGTAATACAGATATTATTCATGACATAAAATGCTTTTTTAAGTTCCTGCTAAGCATAGTACTGATACCACCTATATTTCAGTACTTAACACAAAGTTTCTGAAATAACAGTATATTTCCATACACTGAATTAGCACTTAGACGCCAATTGTTTCAATAAATCTCATTCTTAACAACAATCTTGACTTTTATACATTTTGTGGATTAGAAAATTGAGCTTAGACTAGGTAAGCAACTTGCTCCTGTCCCACTGCTATAAACTAGTATAGCTAGGATTAAACCCAAGTTTGTGTGTGTATTTGTGCATTCTTATAGCAAGTTGCTTTCCCAAAACACAAAAATAAATGTTTTTAATTTTAAAAATGTTTTATCAAAATGTTTCCTCAATCCTTCAACAATCCTTTTTTTTCTTTTCTTCATAGCAGTACTATGCCATGACAATATTCTCGAATTGTTACCCCACAAGCTCATTTTCCACTCTGTTCATTTCTATAGTGGGTGTCTGGGAACCCTAGCTAGCCTGATCTGCCATCACTTCTTCCCAGAACTCTGTCTTGGTTGTGTGATGTTGGGCTAAGTGCTTAACTTCTTTAAGTCTCGATTTCTTCATTTGTAAAGGGAATGATAAAAGAGGTAATGTGTTGCAAAGGACTTGACTCAGTGCCTGGCACATAATAAGTGCTCAATAAATGTTAATGAATGAATGGATGGAATTGTCTTAGGTTTGAGTTTCCCTAAGAAACAGATCCTGAGATGATGATTTGCATGCAAGTAATTTATTTGGAAATGATCCCAAGACACATTTGATCTGTTCTGAAACACACATAAATTACCAATAATACTGTCTACTAAATAAAAGTTCAAGCTATCTTTGTAGTTCCTTTTGTCCTTAAGCTAAATTCCCCTAAAGATATTCAACATACTGTGTTCAGAAGTTTTCTGAATTAATTCTTATTTGATATATTGTGTATAGTTAGGTTTATTTGTTTCCATCTATGGAAATGTTGGAGCTTGATTCTCTCATCCCTATTAATTTAATTTTAGTTTTGAAAATGTAAAACATTTTGGTGTTTCAAGCATCAAAACTACATAAAAAGATATACTCAGAAAGGTTTTACTCTTTATCATCCCTTCAACATCATTCTCATCTCTTTTATTCTTTTAGTTTTTTCTAAGTTTCTTTTTGCAAAAATAAGCCTATAAATACACACACACACCCCCAAACAAATATACATATATTAATATGTATATATAGTTTTGTTATAATTATTGTCCCTTTCCTTTATATTTCCTGAGATTTTTTTTAATGTCTAATAGGTTTACTAGGATACAATTTGGAGATGAATATTTAGAGTTAGTTTCCAAGTTCACAGCAAGGGTTTTGTCAGTGTTTCCAACATACAGATTCAAGTATTTTTTTTTATATTGTTTTCTTGGAATTTAGTCATAAGATCCTGTGGGCCAAGCAGCAATCCCTCATTAAGAGTGGACATGATACATAGTGCATCCAGGATCATTTTGAGTGGGTCCAAAAGTCACAAATAAATTGAAAGAACAATTGTTTCTCCTCCCCATAGAATTCACCACTGTTGCCTCTCCCTTAACTCACGTCTTTGTCCCAATGAAGTAAGTATTTCTTGCGGCCAATTAATAAAGATTTCCAAACTTATGTGTTCTGTCTATGGGAGAAAGGATACCCTATATTTGTTCCTCTATTTTGTAAGATTACACCTCTGCCTCACAAAGTTGATTCTAGTTGTAGTAACTGTTCAATAAGCCATTTCACTATTGTAAAAGGCCAGCTGCTTCTGATAATGTTAACATCAATGAATCCCTTGGTTATCAGTCCATTATCTCTCTTCTTTTGCTGTAAATTCAGTTCCTTGGTCAGAAGCAATGTTGGGTGAGAGACATTGTCAGTAAATAAGACCTATAGTAGCCAACATAGTGGTACTTGCAGAAACATGGTGGGTAGCGAAGGCAAATATTAAAAATAAGTATCAATTTCAATGAGGACAAATTGTTTTCCCTTTCACGATAGTAGTGGCCGTACTGGGGCCTCTATAATCAGCCTATAATCTATAGCCAGATATTTTTTCTTGTGTTATATCCAGTGGAAAATTGCTCACTCAGCAAAACTAAGAGACCAACCTTAGTGAGGGAAGTCAATATTGTTGAACCAAGGCATTTTCTCATTATCTGTCATTTTCATTGTTTTGTTCACACCATTAAGCAAGCAATGGGGTATGTGGCCAAATAAATTGACATCTACTAAATTGGCATCTTGGCTACCTGATTAATGAACACCTTCTCTGTAGTGAGTACTTAAGGCCTGCAATAACAGATACTTGGTTTCTTCTCAAGACATTTGCCAGAGTTTGAACCTGCATAAGGTAGATAATTAACTAAGTTCACAACCTCAAAAGGGCCAAACTTCCAGGTTTGAGAAGATAGAAATTTTTAATTCGCTTATTCAGAAGCCTGGGAGGATCATCTATGATTAGTATGTTTTAAACACAGAGAAATGAAAGATCAACTAAATTCATGAAAAGTTGGCAGTTTTCAAAATAGAATTGAAACTATAAAAGGAATAATTTCAACAGAAACTTAGAACTCTAAAATATAATTAAATGGATATTCTAGAAATGAAAAATATATCTAAAATTAAGAATTAATTGGATGGATTTGGCAGTAAGCCAGAAGGCAAGAACAATGAATTTCAAAACAGGTTACTGCAGAATATCCAAACCAAAGCTCCCAGTGGAGGAAAACTGTAGGAAGAAACATGAGAGCAGAAAAGATACATGAAATAAATCACCTAAACTGTCAGATGATGTAATGTCTGTGTGACGCGAAGTCCAGTAAAAAAAGGAGGAGAAAATGGGGCAGAAGGAATATTTGAAAATATAATAGTAACAATTTTATCAAACTATTGAAAGCTATCAACCCACAAATTAAAGATTAGTGAACTTCAAGCAGAATAAATACCAAGAAAACCTCGCTGAAGTGCATCATAGTTAAACTGATAAAAGCTAAAGATAAGGAGATGACTCTAAAAGTAGTCAGAGAAGTGAGATACAGAACCTTTAAAAGGCCAACAATAAGATTCATAACTTTCTATCAGAAATTATGGATGCCAGGGACAATAGAATGACATCTTTGACAGATGAAAGAGAAAAAACAGCCATCCTAGAATTCTTCACTCACAGAAAATAACCTTCGTAAGGGATTGTAAATTAAAAAATGTTATAGACAACAAAGGTGAAGTAGTCATGGTCGGCAGACTTTTTTCTAGAAGAGATTCTACAACAAATTCTTTAGGCTAGAAGAAAATCAACCCAGATGGAAACATAGAATGCCATAAAGGAGCCAAGCGCATGGGATTAGGTGAATATGTGTGAAAATAGAAATATACAGTAACTTAGTGAAATTCATAACATGCAGAAGTAAAAATACATGCCAGAAATAGCACAGAATGAGGACATTAAATGGATTAAACATGTTGTAAAATTCTTGCATTGCTCAAGAAATAGTAAAGACAACTTTAGGTAGACTATAGTAAGTAAAAGATTCAAATCAAATCTCTAGGTAACCATTAAAATATTCAAGAATGGCTGATAGAGGAGAATAATACAATAGAAAAAAATGATTAATCCAAAAGAAAACAGCAAAGGGGACATATAAAGAATAGATGGGCTAACTGGAAATCTTAAATCCATCTATTTTATTGGTTATATCATATGTAAGTAAACATTTCAACTGAAGACAAATTGTCATACTGGATATAAAAACAAGACTCAAGTGTGTGCTATTTGTAAGAGAAGCAATTCAAATGTAAGAACACAGTTAAAAGGATAGAAGAAGTTATCATAGGTAAACAATAGCTAAAAGAAAGTTGATTATCAATAGGTAATATAAGATTAATAGACTTTAAGTCAGGAAAAATCACCGGAAGCAAACAGAAACATTTTGTAATAATAAAAGCATCAATTAAACGGATTACAATCCTAAAGTATTCTACACCTAATGTTCCACCTATGTTCACTTAATAGCTTCACATTACTTCAAAATGTAACAGAACTAGAAAAGGAAACTAATCTAAAATCACATAATAATAGTTTGGATATTTTCATAAACACCTCTCAGTAAGTATTAAAAGTAGCAGTCAAAAAAATCGACAAGGTTATAAAATGTTTAAACAACATGATTAATCAAATTAAACTCATCGACTTATACTCAATTTGCTTTCCCAGTCCATAAGACAGTTTCAAACACTGTTTCTCCAGTTCCCTTGTTGGCATTAACAGGCAAGATTACTGGGCAGGAAGGGCCAGTATGGAATGATGGCTGAGCTTGACTTAACCCTTTCTCTCTTCCCTAAAGGAGACATTTATGGAAATAATTTTCTTGTATTTCTTTATTCTTTTGCCATCTAAGTTTGAATTCCTAAACACTATAATTTAGTTTCCCTTGTTTTTTGAACTTTATAGAAAAGGAATCACACAACACATTATTTTGTATCTGCCTTCTTTGATTCAAAATTACATTTGTGAGCTGTATTGACATTGTAGCAGGTATCCATAGTGAGTTCATTTACATTGCTGAGTGACACTGGTGTACTACAACTTATTGATTCATTCTACTGCTGATGGCCATTTGAGTTCTTTCCTACTTTTGGATATAATAAACAATTCTGCTAGGAAAATTCTGAAATGAATGTAATCTGCTGCTTCCTGAATCATGAACAAAGGACTCTTCTACCACAGAAGCAGCTTCCCAGGTTCTCCAGCCTTCCTTTTTACAGTTCTGTTTTATGACCTTCGATAGCTGTTTCACTACCTATGTTCTCCCACTAGTCAGTATGATTTATCAATGCAAAATAATCTTCACTTTCTGTCTTAGTCCATTTTGTATTACTATAAAGGAATACCTGAGGCTGGGTAATTTATAGAGAAAAGAGATTTATTTAGCTCACGTTTCTGCAGGCTGTACAAGAAGCGTGACGCTGACATCTGCTCGGCTTCTGGTGAGGGCTTTTGTGCTACGTCAGAACATGGCAGAGAAGGTCAAAGGGGAAGCAGGTATGTGCAATACATGTTAGCCAAGAGGGGATATTATGAGAACAAATGAGATTTGAGATTGGTAAGTCTTTTGAGCCCCTTGGGGGAAATGCAGTAGACTCCCCCTCTGTTTATTTATATTAATGAGACCCAAGCATAGCACAAATCAATGGTACCAACAATACATTAAAATCTCATTTAAGCCTCACAGTTTAGTATTATGTTATGAATTCTCTTTCAGATACCTTAATAAGGCTGCTACAGAGAAAAAAAAAATAAACAGTTATTTTTGAATTGTTAGTACTGTATAACTCTCCTGCTCAGTTTCTCTGACTCCATTTAGAAATGGATTGTCTGGATTAATATGTGCGAAGTACAGCCTAGGAAACAGCATTTTTGATAAGTGTCCGAAGGAGACTTCAATACAGATGTTCTTTGGTCCACAACATGGCAAAACTCGATAAGCAATGGCAGGAAAAAGAAACAAAGGGTCTGTCTACAGAAATAAAGAGAAAGACAAACATATCTCAAAAGACTGTAAGAAAACCAATTGTGCTTCTCGCTGGGGACAGGGATGAAGCTCTGATTATGGGCAGTGACCCTAGTTTGTAGTGCTCAGGGCTCTCCTCTCTGAGCACATCCACCTCTCACGTTGTCTGGCACATTAGCCAAGACTTCAAGGGTTCAGGCACTTACATACAAATAAGAAGTCATTTCAAGGGAACAATTGTTTCAAAGCTGAAAGTAATACTAAGAAAACAGATTAATTTAGGCTGATAAGTACACTTAATGAAATAAGGTACAAAGTTAATGATATGAGACAAAAACAAGAAAAAGGCTAAAAAGAACTAAACAAATATTAAGGATTAAAAGTAATACTTAACACAATCATTAGTATGAATAGCGGAATGGATGTGTCTAAGGAATGAATTAATTTTTTTTTTTTTTTTTTTTTTTTAGAGACATAGTCTCATTTCCTCGCCCTCAGTAGAGTGCAGTGGCATCACACAGCACACAGCAACCTCCAACTCCTGGGCTTAAGCGATTCTCTTGCCTCAGCCTCCCGAGTAGCTGGGACTACAGTTGCCCGCCACAACGCCTGGCTATTTTTTGCTTTTTCAGTTCGGCCGGGGCCAGGCTTGAACCCGCCACCCTTGGTATATGGGGCCGGAGCCCTACTCGCTGAGCCACAGGCACTGCCCATAAGGAATGAGTTAATGAATTAGAAGACAATTAGAGGAAGTCTCTTGGAGAGGAAAAAACAAAAAACATTGTAAACAAAATTAAAAAGACATGAAAGAGAGAGAAAACATGGCAGTAACATTCAAACAGTTTTCTCAGAAAGAGAAAATATAGATGGAGATAAGGAAATATTTGAAGAAATAATGGAAATAAGTTTCCCCAAATGAAGATGAAAGACCTACTCCAAACAGCTCAGAGTTTCCAAGAGGAGAGACAAGGAAAAACTCACACTCAGGCACATCATAATAAAACTTAAGAACATAGAAGACAGAAATAATAAAGCTTCAGAGAATGAGTCTGAAGCCCAAGAGTCAAACTGAGATCAGATTTTTCACTATCAATTCTGGATTCAAGGAGACAATGAAGCAGGATTTTTGACACATTGAGAAGTCACTTAAAATGTAGAATTTATATCCGGATAAATTGTCATTCAAATTCAGAGCTATGATAAAACATTCTCAGTCATAGAAGGCCTCAGAAAATTTGCCACCCAAAGATCTGAGTTGAAAACATGGGTGAATATTTATATAAGTGGAGAGAAAAAATCTAGGAGCCCCTGCAGGAGATACATGAGGAAACAGGGGATTTCATATCTTGTAAAACTTGCTATTGTCTCTAGAAAATAAGACCAAAGAAAAAATATATTCATAACAACTCTGAATTTTAAATCTAAACTTTGTTAGCATAAACAGTAAGTAGTCTGAGTTATTTGAAAGTAAGCTAAAATTCTTTCTTTGGGGGGTAGTAGGGGAGATGGATATATCAATACAAAAAAAGTAACAAATTAAATAACGGGAAAATGGGAGAGAACTAAAATAATAAAATTATAAAAATGTGTTGTCAGATCCTCCAAAAGTACCCTCTGAGAATTCTCATACAAGTATTTTATTATGAAAATACTCCCATGGGAAACTGGCAATGGAGTGAGGTGGAAGTAAAGCAAGTCACCACTTCACGAAGGCACCTGGTGGTGTTTCTGTGTGGCTTCCTGGCAGCACAGCTCTGGAGTGTGTGTCATAGCTTTCACCTTCTCACACCCGTCAGTCACTGACGAAGGCTTCCTGAGCATCTCCAGGGGACCTGGGGACGAAGTGGACTCTGGGAGACTGAGGCAGTTATTTTAAATGTGGCAAGTGATGGTTATTGGAAATAAAAACCACACTGACTATAGGGGCTGAGCCAAAATGGTTGAAAAGAATTCACGAGTATCTGGGTAGAACAGATCCATTGTCTGCTATGCAGGTCTAAATACATCAATGCTGTCAATATATGTAAATGAAGTAAGCCTACAATTAAAAAAAAAATGAACATACAAAAGTTGAACGTGTAAGGATTAAAAATTAAAGACATGTCAAACACCAGCCTTTTGTCATTACATCGTTACACTTCACACCAAGTTGGTATCTCAGTTTAAAATATGTATATACCTAACAAAGTAGCATATTTTAAGCTGATGATTCAGTAATATAGAATAACAAACAGTTAAGTTGAAAGAAGCACTTCAAATATACAGTATGTATAAGTATGAAAAAACAGATACAATATATTTATAGCAGAGCTTGTCCTATTTACTCAAGGTATTAAAATCAGTAAAGCCTTTGGAAAGTGTGTAGAAAGCTCCTGGGAAAACATATCTCGCTCCCAAATGATTGGATATTAAATTTTTGTCTTTATGATATGAAATTATTTTCAATGCTGAAAAAGATCAGATATTTTGAAAGCTTTTTTTTTTTTTTGAGATAAGAGTCTCACTCTGTTGCCCTGGATAAAGTGCCATGGCATCCATCATCATAGCTCACAGCAACCTCAAACTCCTGGGCTCAGACAATCCTCCTGCCTCAGGTTCCTGAGTAGCTGGAACTATAGGTGTCCACCACAACTCCCAGCTAATTTTTCTATTTTTATTACAGATGGGGTTTTCACTCTTGCTCAGGCTGCTGTGAAACTGGTTAGCTCAAGCAATCCTCCCATCTTGGCCTTTTAGAGTGCTAGGATTACAGGTGTGAGCCACCACACCCGGACAATATTTTGAAAGCTTTAAAAACAGGTGATAAAACTACAAAACTACAAAGCTTTATTTTTGTAAATATATTTGGTGTGTGCACATAAATTAAAAATGGTGAAAATATAGCATATTGACTAAATTCTGGAAAATTATAAAATATAAAAATCTTAACAATGTTTGAAAATTTCTAAAACTTACTACTTAACAGAACTGATTTAAATATAGAAGACTATAATTATTAAAGAAACTGAAGTAGTGGTTAACAATATTCCCACAAAAAAAAAAAAACACCTACGTGAAATGCTTTTGCAGCTGAGATTTATAGGTGACAATAAAAAAGAAAAATTATACCTTTATTTTGCTCATTAGTATAGATGCAATAATCCTAAATAAAATAAAAGCAACTCAAATCTAGCAAGGAGTACAAAAGGTAATAAGTTATGACCAATTTGAGTTTATTCTAGGTATGTAAGGATGATTTAATATTAAATCAACATATTTCTTAACGCTAACAAATAAAAGGGGGGAAAGCCATATAAACATCTTAATCTATACTAGAAAACATATTTGATTGAGTTCAACAGTCATCTACATTTAAAAAGACTCAGTAACTGGAAAGAAAATTTCATAACCTTTATCAATGCACTTATTATCAATGTACCTTTATCAAGTACTTATTAAAAAATCTAAAAGACAATATCCTACATTGAAATATTAAAAGCATTCCATTTATAATAAGAAAAAGGGCTAAGAATATCTACTGTCACCACTTCTTTTCAACATTGTATTGGTGGCCTTGCCAGTGCAACAAGACAAGAAAAAGTAATTATGTGTCTATGGATTGAGAGAAGGAAATAAAAAGTGTCACCATGGTCAAGTGCCTTGTGATATCATTTTGGTCAATGATGGACTGCAGATATGAAGATGGTCCCATCTGATTATATTGGAACTAAAAATTTCCTATTGCCAAGTGACAGTGTATTTGTCCAAATGTAGTAGTGCAAGGTGTTCCTCACATATTTGTGTTGATGCTGCTGTAAGCAAACCCATTGTGCTATCAGCCATGTAAAGGTATAGCACCTGCAATTATGTACAGGACATTATACTTGATAACAAATGACTAAGTCACTGGTTTACGTATGTATACCATACTTTTAATCATTATTTTCAAGCATACTCTTACTTCTATATAAAAAAGTTAACTGTAAAACAACCTCAGGCAGGTCCTTCGGGGATATTCCAGGAGGGGTTGTTATCATAGGAGATGACAGCTCCATGCATTTTATTACCCCTGAAGACCTTCCAGTGGGCCAAAATGTGGAGGTGTAAGGCAATGATAATGATGATCCTGATCCTGTGTAGGCCTAGGCTAGTATGAGTGTTTGTGTTTTAATTTCTAACAAAAAAAGTTTAAAAAGTAAAGCAATTGGGTTATAACCTTCATATGAAAGCTATAAATTAGCTTCATAGTAGGGCTGAGTACATTGGATACCTACGGTTCATCTTAGAAGGGTACAGGTGAAACTTACTAAATGCAGAATACAAATGTCTTCATACAATATCTAAGAAAATGCCATGAAGGCTATGTTAAGCAGTTCGATGAAATATTTCAGATTGTATATGAAACCAGCACATTGTACCCCTTGATTGCACTAATGTACACAGTTATGATTTAATTTTAAAAAAGTAAAAAAAATTTAAAAATTTTAAGAATAGAAAAAACTTATAGCAGGAGACTATAAATAAAGACAATATTTTTGTACAACTACAATGTCTTGATGTTTTAAGTGTTATTACAAGACTCAAAAGTTTTTTAAAATTTAAAAGTTTATGGGGTAAAAAATTTACAGTAAGCTAGAGTTTATTATTGAAAAAAGGAAAAAAATTATGTAAATTTAATGTCTACTCACTCACTGACTCACCCAGAGCAACTTCCAGGCCTGCAAACTGTATTCATGGTAAGTCCTCTACACATGCGTACATGTTTTATATTTTATGTTGTATTTTTACCGAATGTTTCTATGTTTAGAAATGTCTAGACATACAAAATACCGTTGTGTTGCAATTGCCTGCATATTCAGTTTAGTAACATGCTATACAGGTTTGTAACCTAGGAGCGATAGGCTATAGGTGTGTGGTAAGCCATCCAAGTTTGTGTAAGTACAATCTATAATGTTCCATACAACAACAAAATCACCTAACAGTGCATTTCTCTGAAAGTATCCCCATCCTTTATTGACTGCCGACTGTATTTGCAGATGATATAGTCATTTACATAATCTAAAATAATCTATAGATATTTTTTGAAATAATAAAATTAAATACAACCATCAGGTACATTCCTATACACAAATAGCAAACAACTAGAAAATGTAATGAAAGAGAAAATACCTTTTCTAATAGTATGAGAAAACTTTAAGTATCTAGAAGTAAATATGTTTATAAGTCACAATCTTAAGGCTGTTTGTTATATAGCAAACAAGAGTGATACAGTTCTACAAAGAAAATGATAAAGCTCATTTTAAAGAAGGCTCAAGAAAATAGGGAGATCTTCTGTTCTTAAGTAGGAGTTTTGATAGAATATTTCAATTCTTCCAAAATTGATCTATAAATTGAAAGCAATTCTAATCAAAACCTCAACAGTTTCACTTGAAGATCATAAAGGGAAGAGTTAGTAGTAAAGACAATTCACCAGATGCTTCTCCTACCAAATATAACAATTTACTATTGGGGTGGTGATGCTGGTACAACGGTAGACACACCCATCAATGGAAATACACAGGGAGCTCAGAAATAGATTCCTACATGTTTGAGACTTCAGGGAAGGAGGTAGGAGATTGTCAGTAAAGAAAGGAGCTGAAAGAAAAGCTGAAAACAGTCTCAGCGCCTGTAGCTCAGCAGCTAGGACGCCAGCCATATACACCAGAGCTGGCGGGTTCGAATCCAG
Source organism: Perodicticus potto (assembly GCA_963574655.1). NCBI lineage: Eukaryota > Metazoa > Chordata > Mammalia > Primates > Lorisidae > Perodicticus > Perodicticus potto. The sequence continues at coordinate 29,725 of CAUYRH010038384.1, read as the reverse complement.
CCCAGGCCTGCCAAACAACAATGACAACTACAACCAAAACATAGCTGGATGTTGTAGTGGGTGCCTGTAGTTCCAGCTCCTTGGGAGACTGAGGCAAGAGAATCTCTTAAGCCCAAGAGTTTGAGTTTGCTGTAAGCTGTAACGCCACGGCACTCTACCCAGGGCAATAGCTTGAGACTCTGTCTTAAAAAAAAAAAAGCTGAAAACAGTTAACCAAATCCAGGAAGTTGAAGGAATATCACCTCCCCCCCATTACAACACAAGCTTCACTTAAAGACTTTAATCTCAAAAACAAAACCTTAAAACCCATAAGAAGTGTCTCTTATAACTTGGAGTAGTACAGATTTCTTAAACACGACACAAAATTGTTGCCTACAATATAAAACAAAAGTATTGATAACGTAGGCTACATTAAAATAAAGAACTTTGTTTATTAACAAAGTTTCGTTAACCCCTTAAAGAAACTGAAAGTTAAGAAATAAAACTGGGAGATATTTGCAATATACACAATCAACATTGACATCAAGGAGCTCCTGCATATCAATAAGAAAAACACAACCCAAGAAGAAAAATAGGCAACATGAAGATATTTTTTAAGAAGAGAAACACATGAGAACAATACATACATGATGATAAACAAGTTGACATTATTCGTGAGAAAAATACAAACAAGACCTCAATGAAATACCATTTTACTCACAAGGCAGACAAGAAATGCTGAAGATGTGACCGTCTCCATGAACATCACTTAACTAGTGACTTCTTGTAGTTGGTGCAAAAATACCTCAGTTGCCCTGCTTCTTCCAGAGCAACTTGTGAAGCACATAGTGTCTGTGGGATTAAGCTCCATGTACCCACTGAGTTACTGCCCTGTGTCACCCTCCACTTCTCAACTGGTGTTGTCTGCTTCCCAAATAAGTTACTTTCAGTTATAAATCCTATCTTGGGGTCTGTTCCTGGGAAAATTCAAATGAAGGCAGTGTATTTTTTTTTTCATCAGAAATGTGTTGAAAGGTAGTGAAAATACACAAAATGGGACAGTTGGGAATGACACACTCAACTGGGCTATTACCTTACGTGGGGGTTTGGATAAGAGACCAAATGGATACATGTGTATTTATGACCATTCTGAAGGTTCTGGCTTTTGTTTTGAGTGATGAATTTGTAAGTGAGTGTTATTAAAAGTAACCAGCTATTGGCTAAATATGTTCAGTTTGTCATTAACCCAACTCTGTGCCCTTGAGGTCCTTCGGAATAGTAGAAAAAGGAACGAAGAGTAGTAGAAAATAAGAAAGGAAGGAAGAGAGGAAGGAAAAAGCTGGCAGGCCTTACTGAGATGTCAGTGAACTCTAGGAAGAATGTATTTGAGAAAAAGCAGATTGAATGAAGCAATAAATGAAAAAAGGAAAGCATTAGAAGATATTAGAAGTTATTTCTCAACAAGAAAAAGAGAAGACAGTGAAAAATTCCAGGAAAACAAAAACTGTAAAAGATCATACTACAAATATGAAGTAATCTAAAATGTGGCAGGAGCTGGGGCAACTGGTGGAACCTAAGAAATTTGAATGTATTTTACCTGATGTTAGAATGTTTCCCTTTGTTGAGAGGCACAGTTGTTATTATTTTGAAACTTTTGCGATTGAAATGTAATTGTAGCATGTACTGAGTTATTCAGTAAAACACGCTTACACCCTACTGTGCAACACTGCTTACCCAGGGTTAGTTTTTCTAATATCAGAACTCCAGTTCTGAACAGGTCTGTGCTGTGCCACATTTTTTTAACAACTACATTTTCCAGCCTCCCTTGCAACTAAGAGTAGCCAAATGACATAGCTTGGCTAATGAGTGTAAGCAGAAGTTGCTGGGTGGAATTTGTTGTTTACTTTCTTGAGTTACTATTACATCTGTTTCCTCCTGTCCTTCAATGGTAGACTTTTCTCAAGATTCAGCAGGAGCCAAAGCCTTTGACCCTCTGCCGAATACTCCTTTCTTAACCTTTTATTATTCTTCCACTTAACTGAGTATGCTTTTCCGAAGCTTGCTAGTAACATCTGAGTGTATACCTTAATTACCCCCCTCAGTCCTCATCTCCTTGGATATAGCATCATCATTACAATTCATCCTATAATACTCTTAAAAGCCTCTCTTTCTTCAGGCAGGGTCTGAGCTCCTCAAGTGCTTTGATTCTGTGCTGATCCCAGCTAACCACAGGGATCCTCCTACTGTTTTTTATCCTCCTTAAATTTAGGCATTCACTGTTGTTTCCTGTTAGATCTCCCTTTGTTGTGGTGGGTTGTCAGTTACCTCTGCTGTGGGGATTGTTCTCCTTTTGAGGCTGTGGCAATGACCTTCATGAAGATCTCTACAGCCTGTGTCTTTCCTCTTGTCTTTCACCTTTGTGCCCAGGGCTGCATTTTCAGATGTGTGCTCCAAGGAGCCATTCCTTTCTCTTCAGAATGTCCAAACTTAGACTTGTCTTATTTTCTTAATTCCTAAGTGGGTACCCTCTTTATTTTGTTTGTTTTTTTGTTGTTGTTTTTTAATTAATTTTTTTTCTGAGACAGTCTCACTTTCCTGCCCTAGGCTAGACTGCTGTGGCATCATAGCTCACAGCAACCTCAAACTCCTGGGCTCAAATTATCCTCCTGCTTCAGCCTCTCAAGTAGCTGTGACTACAGGTGCCCACCACAACACCCAGCTAGTTTTTCTATTTTTAGTAGAGATGAGGTCTCACTCTTGCTCAGGCTGGTCTCCAACTCCTGAGCTCAAGCAATCCACCCTCCTGAGCCTTCCACAGTGCTAGGATTACCTAGATGTGAGCTACCGTGCTGGCCATGGGTATTCCCTTTGTGATGGAGACGTTTTGGTCACTGGATTCTTTTAAACTATCACCACCAGGGTATTACCATGATACCATTTCCTTTTATCAAGGACTTTATGTTTTTGATTCTTACAGCAGTTCTGTCAGGTGCATATGATTATTAACCCCATTTTATAGAGAAGAAACTGAGGACCAAGAAGTTAAGGGATTTTTCTTGGGTCACACACTTTCTAGTGGCTGATGGTGTTTCTCTGATGCTTGAGTCAGTGGTTTCTCTCTCCATCATAACCCTTCCAGTATCCTCCTCTTTTAAAACCTGGATTCTATATTAAATCAGTTGACAGATTCTGCCAATTCTATCTCCCAAACTCCTCACTTGTCCCTTCTTATTGACTAACTAAGGCATACCCACTGTCAGCTTGCTATCTGCAGGGTCACTGGCTCTCTCACCCGCAGCCCTCATGCATTGTTACGAGCTGACCCTCCAGAAATATAGCTCTTCCTCTCCACCTCTTATAGGCAGAAGAAAATCTGAGCCTCCCCGAAGTGGCCCCAGCCTACTCTTTCATTCTTAGTTCTGGCTTTTCAAATGACCTTACCCAGGAGGGATGGGTCTCCAGCAACCCACACCTAAGGAATTTGTGCTTGTCCTCAAGGACTATAGCAATCCACCTGGCCCCCCAACATGCCCAGTCAGAGCCTGCTCTGGCTCAGAATAGAGACCTGCCCAGCTCCTTTAATGCCTCAGTGGGACCTTTTTGAATTTTTCCTTTGACTTTGTGCCCCAGGTTGAATACCTGGGTTCCTGCCATGTTTTGGTGACCAATTCCCCTCTTCTAACCCTCATTTAGAGACTGAGGCCCAGCTCCCCTGTTGGCACTTCTCTTACAGCCTGAAATTCTTTGCCAGAACCACTGGGCAGCAGCTGAGACTGCTGCCTTGTGCTCCTGCCTGAACAGCTGTGTAGACGCCTGCTCCCAGCCTCTCCAGGACCTGTCTGTCTGCCTCGGAGGACTGACCTGGATCCACATGCATGGACTTTCTGCTAGAACCACTGTCCCTGCTTTATGTCTGACCCTCCAAACCTGGTGTCTTGTTCTCAATTATACAAAGTCAAGTCACCTGAAAGTATCTGACCCAGGGATTCCCAAAATGTTTCCTACAGGGTGTCACTAAGCATTAGGTTTGGGACAATTAAATAAATTTAGGTGATGTTTAGTTACATATGAGTAGCTTTCTTTAGATAAGGCTTTCTAGCCCATTAAGCACCATGTGCTGTGATAAGCAGCACAGATAAGCACATGTACTTGGTCCCCAAAGAGCTCATGGTCCACTGGTAGAGAAATAGCACCACAGGTAAGTGGTGATATAAATCCAGGTCATGCTGGGGGCAGTAAGGAGTAAAAGGTTCTGCTGGAGTATTTGGGGAAGCTTTGCAGGAAAGGGTTCTTAAACTTGGATCTTGAAGGATGGTCCAAGAAATTCCACTCTAGGCAGAGCACGTGCAAAGGTCCAAAGTCACAGTGTGCTGCACGTGTCTGGAGAGTGGGGTGGTTCCGTGGACAAGGATGCAGGCTGTAGGAGATCAGGGGGTGGAGGATGAGGGTGGAGTGTAGGCTGCAGCAACAAAAAAGCCCTTAAAAATAAAGACATTAAACTTTGGGGCAGCCAAAATGAGCGTCAAAAATTTTTTTTTAGCAATATGGCTATGGTGCTAGCATGGTCTGTGGAGAGGACTATGTGGGTTCAGTTTCTGATGTTGGTGCGAATGAAGTCACAGCTTGGGAAGGCTGGCGTGATTGCACACTTTCCTTAGCTCATCATTCATATCATTATTCTGGACCTCGTTCTCTCCTGCAGTGTGATACTGTCTCAAGGTGGAGCAAAGCATTGGTCATTTTTCCCCCCTTAGGTGCCTTACACAGTACCTCATGTCAAGCACATGTAGAAAAATACTAGCTTTTAGAATAAATAAACAAAACATTAAATAAGTCTTTATAGACTATGGGTATCTCGATTTTGAGGAGAAGGAGCTCCCTGGGGTTGGAATAGAGAAGGTGAGAGAGTAGGCACCAGGAGGCCTGAGGCCTGGATACAATTTGGATATGGATGAAGAAAGGAGAACTCATGCTAGATAAAGAGTGTAGCCCCTGCAAGTACCAGAGAGGGGCATGGCTAGGAGATAGTGGGCAGACAAGCCCAAGGGGCTGGGCAGGTGATGTGAGGGGTGCTGTTGGCAGGACAGGGACAGAGACTCGGGGGCCCAGTGAGCACCCAGAAGGTGGGATGGGGAGCTGCCTCTGAGGCAGCCTCAAATGGCAGCTCCTCAAACCCGTGAAGGGCTAGAAGTGGGAGTACCGTGGGACAAAAATGAAACTGAAATGTTACTCAAATTAAAGCAAAAAGCAAGGCCTTGGTGTTGAGGGCAGGGAAGAGCTCAGCAAATGGACAGGGCAGGAATGAAAGATGAGACTTGGATGAGCAGCAAGGCTGACTTGAGAGTACACTGCTGGGTGGCGACTGATGGCTTCTTGGGTTCCTTTCAGGCTGGGACAGTTGTCCTGAGCCAGATAGAGAGTTTCATACAAGTCATGGTTAAAGGGAGGGCAGGTAGGGGCTATGCAATCCACATTCAGTGCTGAGGGGGAAGTGAAATCATCGCAGTGAGGGGGGCTGGGCTCACAGAGCAGAGGGTGCAGGCTGGGGAGGAGAGAAGAAAGAAGGTCAAGGAGTTGAATCAGATTGGGGTAGGCTTGGTCCAAGCAGAGAAATGTACACTTAGGCAGTGGAAATTAAGTCCAGACTTTTGATGGAGTTAGGATATGAGGAAAGCAGAATCAATCATTGCAGATTCAACAGAGAGCCCTGGTCAGGACTTCGCAGGGAATGTTACTGGCGCAAAACAATGAATGCAGTTCCTAATAAAGGAGAGATCTATGCAGTTGGAGAGAAGAAATGCAGAGTGTTTTGACAGAAAAACTGCCAGTATGGGTGACCGATGGAGTAGCTGGCAAAAAAGGAGGAAGGGAGTCAGAGGTCATGTCAAAGTTCTGAGGTCAACTAACAAAACAGCATGAGGCTGCCATTCTGGGAGGCCCTGACTGGCCGCCACAAAGACTGTGCCTTACGGCTCTGTGTTCATGAAGCCTCTTGAGGATGGTACTCAGTGAGCTTGTATGAATTATGAACCGTAAATTATTTTCTTAATTTATTTTTATGTTTTTGAGACAGAGTCTCACTATGTCGCCCTTGGTAGAGGACTATGGCATCACAGCTCACAGCAACCTCAAACTCTTGGGCTTAAGTAGCTGGGACTACAGATGCCTGCCACAATGCCCAGCTATTTTTTGGTTGTAGTTGTCATTGTTGCTTGGCAGGCCTGGGCTGGATTTGAAACTACCAGCTCTGGTGTATGTGGCTGGCACCCTAGCCACTAAGCTACAGGTGCTGAGCCCAAACCATAAATTATGATTTCTCAAACCACAGGAGGATGGGAGGAAGGAAGGTTCTGTGACAATGTGCTAAGCTCAAGCAGGAGAGGAGTGCTGGGCGGGAGACCCTGGACTGTGCTGTTGGCAGGCATTTTCTCCAATTCTAAATACCCCAATGGAGGTGAGGGAGTAAGCAATATCATCTATAAATGTGAGATTTGAGGGTAGTCCCAGTGGAAAAGATCTTGGGAACATTGTGAAAATCAAAGGATTGTCCAAATTGGTTTCTGGTGCCAAAATCTTATTGTATCAAATATTACTTAAAATAATTTAGATTGTCAGCTAAGTTTTGAATGTTTTTTTATTATGGGAGTTTCACTTTAACTGGACTTGACCATGGTGTATAATTCATTCTGAATCCCCAGAATATATTTTTGGGAGTAGCAAGTGAAGTCATTGTATTTGGCATGTTGCTGAAAGCAGTGCCCAGAGAATAAACCCTGACATCAACCAGTTATCTTAGCTAACTAAAAACATACCACATTTCCTTGATCTTCTGCCAAGGAACACTGCCAACCGCTGACACAGAAACCGGGAGAGAATGCTGAGTATCTAATGTCCCTCCCACCCTCGGCAATAATCCCCAAATAATTCCACCAGACCCAGTGTGGAGCAGATAGGACCAGCCTGTAGGAAGGGGTATCTGCAAGCACTTTCCCTAAGTTGTTAACTTCTGGCTTGGCCATGGTGGCTTTTATTGCTAGATTATACTTTTTCCTTGTTGAGGAAGAAGCAACAGCAACATGAACACTGGAGACTTTTAAAATAGAGGTCTAGAGGTTAGGGGTGTATTAAGACTCTCATGCTAAAATGTATAGCAGAACTGCAAGAAACAGAAAACCATTCTCCAGTGCTCTGTTGACTGAATGATGTAATGTCCGTGATTTGTGAAGGTTGGTGCCAGCAGAGAACATGTGTTTTGTCTAAGTGACTATGTCAAATAATAGTTGGAATTGATAGATTCTCAGAGAAGGAACCTGGCTGGGGCCATAAGGTTGCCTTGGAATGTATCACTGCACCAAGAGGGACATCTTAGTGGCAAGATGGCTTGGCAATCATCTATGCCTGAGAACCTCATGGTGAAAAGTTGCACCCTCAATGGCAGCCTCTGTAGAACTGAGGCCCCAAACTTTTCTTTCCCCAGAATCCACTTGAGACTCAGCAGAAGAGTCTACTATAACATGTTTGAAGAAGATGTCAACGTAATTAAGAAAATTTTTTTCAGAAAGTTTAAGAAATCGGTTGCCTATTTTTTGGTTTGTTTTTGAAACAGAGACTTACTCTGTCACCTGGGGTAGAGTGCCGTGGAATCATAGCTCACAGCAACCTCAAGCGATCCTCTTGCCTCAGTCTCTCAAGTAGCTGGGACTACAGGCATCCACCACCACAACAAGCTAATTTTTCTATTTTTAGTAGAGATGGGGTCTTGCTCTTGCTTAGGCTGGTCTGGAATTCCTGAGTTCAAACAATCCACCTGCCTCGTCTCCCCAGAGTATTAGGATTATAGGGGTGAGCCACTGCACCTAGTCTCACTCGGCTAATTTAATACATACTTGTGCACACAAAACCCCACCTACACATACCTTCTTGTTTTCTTATTGAAAAGCAGTGTCCAGGACATAGCTTGAACGTATCATTATAAACAGAATGGAAAATTCAAAAGACATGCTTTGGAACATCTTAAAAAAGGCTTTGGAACAAAATTCTTTGTCTTCAGTGAGGATTATCAGGGAAATTTTAGGTTAGAAAAGGTAGATTTATGTGCTTAGATTGCCATATGGTAATGTTTAGTTATATATTTTTTATATTCTTTTAGGAAAACAGATTTTGAATCCTAAGTGCTAAAAATACCATAAACCTTGAGGCAATCATTCAACTTCAGGATGAACTCAGCAAATGTCATGATCGTAGTTTTATAGATTATAATCATTTTATTTTAAATAAAAATGATTTTTAAATGGTTAATTTAAAAACTTTTGGGGCGGCGCCTGTGGCTCAGCGAGTAGGGCGCCGGCCCAATATACTGAGGGTGGCGTGTTCAAACCCGGTCCCGGCCAAACCGCATCAAAAATTAGCCGGGCGCTGTGGCGGGCATCTGTAGTCCCAGCTACTTGGGAGGCTGAGGCAAGAGAATTGCCTAAGCCCAGGAGTTGGAGGTTGCTATGAGCTGTCACCCCACAGCACTCTACTGAGGGCAATAAAGTGAGACTCTGTCTCTACAAAAAAAAAAAAAAAACAACTTTTACTGAAACTCTTTTCTGATTATTAAATATATGCCATAATGGAACATTCTAGAACATTCTGAAGATTGAAGAAAAGGTCCCCCACAATTCTTCAAGGAGATCTACTCCACCACTACAGAGAAAATACTATGCATGGACTTTCACACACTCAACAAGCATTTATTGATCATCTTCCATTTACTGGACATCCTTTTAGATGCTGGGAATACAAAATTTAAAAGACACTATTCACATCTTTCAGGAGTAGGCAGTTACAGAAGAACAAGCTCAGGAAGTGAATAGTTCCAGCGTGGAATCCAGCGTGGAATTCAGCGTAAAGCAGCCTGTGCCCAGGGAGAGCAGCTAGCGAACCAGAGTCAGAGGGGCAAGAGGGCGGGAGAAAGTTTCTCAGGGCGTGGAGAATTTGAAGCTCACAACAAAGCAGAAAAGCTGTGGTGAGGAGGTCTGAGGCAGAGGAAACAGCACATAGACGGGAGTGGATGTGCGAGAAAGTACGGCAGGTCCAGGAAGTCATTTCCTCTGGCTGGAGGTTGGCCACGAGCGAATGATGGAACTGAAGAAATCGACTGGGAAGCTGGCTTGCAAGGGGCTGTGTGCTTAAGAGTGAATTTCAGGCTCGGCACCTGTAGCTCAGCAGCTAGAGCACCAACAGGTTCAAACCCCACCTGGGCCTGCCAAACAACAATGACAACTACAACAACAAAATAGCCAGGCGTTGTGGTGGCATGTGTAGTCCCAGCTACTTGGGGAGCTGAGGCAAGATAATTGCTTAAGCCCAAGAGTTTGAGGTTGCTGTGAGCTGTGATGCCATGGCACTCTACCGAGGGTGACATAGTGAGACTCTGTCTCAAAAAAAAAAAAGTGAATTTCATTTCAGAAGAGGACTTTCAAAAGTATGACTTAGAAAATTTACCTATCCTCCAAGGAAGATGTAAACTGTGAGCCATGATTGGTAGCTTCTGTTGTATAACTGTATCTATCCTCATTCAGGGGAGTTCGTTGTCATCAAAGGAAACTTTAACATAGAAAACAACCGGATAAGCACAGTGTCTGCCTCAGGCAGAATATATAAGCAACACCTGTCCCACCTAGAGAGAAGGGTGACGAGAGAGGTCTCCTTTATTTATTTTTTGAGACAAATTCTCACTTGTTACCCTGAGTAGAGTGCTGTGGCATCATAGCTCACAGCAGCCTCAAACTCTTGGGCTCAAGCAATCCTCTAGCCTCAGTGTCAGAGTGCCTTTCATATACAGATAAAATAAAATGCCCACAAATGTCTCTGCCATTTCACCTTTCCTGAGTAGCTGGGATTATAGGCACCTGCCACAATGCCTGGTTATTTTTAGTAGAGCCAGGATCTTGCTCTTGCTCTTCCTCAGGCTGGTCTTGAAACTGTAAACTCAAGCAATCCACTTGCCTTGGCCTCCCAGTGTGCTAGGATTACAGGCGTGAACCACCATGCCCACTGAGAGCTCTCATTTATGAGGTGGGGGAAATCTACTCAGAGGATTGAAGACAATGAGCTGATGACTAGTGCTGAGACAGAGATATCAGGGATACTCTCCAAATCTGAATGTTTAACTACTGCTTAAACTATCTCATGGGTCTCAAGTCAATTTAGTGGTAAATAATAATAGCTGTTGTTGGCGGGGTGTCTGTAGCTCAGTGGTTAGAGTGCCGGCCCTGTGTACCAGGGTTGGTATGTTTGAACCTGGACAGGATCTTCTTAACCAAAAAATAGCCGTTGCTCGTTGAGCATTTTCTCATGCCAGGTGCTTACTAAGTCTTCCTTGGATACTCAAAACACTAAAGCAGCAGCTCTCAAACTGTGGGTCATGACCCACAGGAACTGTATTAAAGGCTGTGGCATTAGGAAGGTTGAGAACCACTGCACTAAAGCAACTGCTTTCCCGCTGTAACTCTCCAGCAGAGGTAGTACAGGCTGTGTTAAACAGGAAAAGATTTAGAAAAGCATTGCAGACCGGTGTGAAAATGCTCAAGGTGAAATGGCAGAGACATTTGTGGGCGTTTTATTTTATCTGTATATGAAAGGCACTCTGACACATAGTTGTATTTGTCCCTGGGAGGTGGGAGCCATGGGATGTATATTTCCTTCTTTAGACCTTTTTTTCCAGGATGAACACAAACTATTTTTATAGTAAATGATTAATTTTATCTATATCTATATATCTATCTATAAATAAATAAAAGGAAATTTTATCTGGCTGAATTGGAATCCGGAAGCTGTGAATGAAAATAATTCCAACTAATCCTCCAACATGCCCCTAAACCGTTGAACCCCAAGTATTTGTTTGCCTCTGTCGGTGTGCACAAGAGTTTTTATTCTGTCACTGGGGACAGTTCCTATTGATTTAGGGGTACGGCGGCTGGATCTGAGTTTCTACAGTTAGAAGGAGGAGGCAGGACCTGGACAGAGTTGCTTTCCATGGAAGACCTGGAAGAGAAGAAAGGTGGAGTTGCCAGAACTACTGAAGAAAACCCTGGATAACAAACCCTGGGATAACTCTTGCATACATGGAACTGGGTGGGGCCCAAGGGACTGAAGGTGGCACGCAGAAGGGAGCAGCCCTTTCTCCTCACCTCTGTACAACAATAAGCGACTCTTTGGCACCAAGAGTGTCCCCAAACTGCAGGCTGGGTGAGGGTGTTAGTGTCGCGTGATGGGCAGGGGCAGGGTGAGAGAAGCAGGCTGAAGGCCTCTTTAGCCACGTGGCTGTGTGATTCTTCCGTTGGGACAGGTGGAAGCTGGAACCAAAGATCAAGGCAAGGGATAGCATTATTTCAAGCCTTCAAGGGTGGCCTTGTTTTCCATTAGGTTACTAGGACCAGAAAGAAAATGTGTTTATAAACAAGTAGGAACTACTACAACCTTTGGAGTTCAGCCCAAAGCTTGGCCCAGTCTTTGGTTGGTTTCCCGGCCCTGATAAGCAGCTGGAGGCTGCTGGGTCCTCAGGATGGACAGTGGCAGATGTGCTGACTCTCATATGTCTGCCCAGCCCAGGGGCCTCAAGGAGAAGCAGCACATGGCATTAGGGACCCTCTGTGTTGAATACAAGGCTGTTGCCACCTGCTGCAGTTCATAGAAACCAAGTGCAGGCTCACTAAGTGAAACAGAAAATGATTGACTTAAAACATTTGGTCTTATGAGTAAGAACTTCCCCACATGACTGATGAAGCCCAACTGTGCTTGAATGCAGAGCAGGCCAGCAGTTAATGTGACACCCATGGGTTTGACGAGAGCTCTGAGGGGTCGTGTATCACCCTCACATGGCCAAAGACACAGGAGGCTTCTCTTCCACTTCCTTCCGGGCAGACGCTAAAGTCAATGACAAAATCGGCATAGAGGTTCCATGCTGAGAAATATTATATTTACTGAGACAGTGCTATTTTCAGATTGTTTTCCCCCTAGGAGAGCTCTAATATAATTTTGGACAGAGACTGATTTGACCAATGTTTAATAAGTAAATGGATCCAGTGGCCTTTACACGCTTTCTGGACTGAGGAAAGGTATACATTTTAAAAAATCCATGCATCCCATTTCAGGGTCTATTGATATGGTATGTAGGTAAAATATAGATGATGTTTAAAAAGTGACTTATTGTGGCAAGACATGATTATTCATACCTGCAATCTCAGCACTCGGGATTGTGAGGCAGGAGGTTCACTTGAAGCCAGAAATTTGAGATCAGCCTGGGCAACAAAGCAAGGACCTGGGCTGATGGGTTCAAATCTGGCCTGGACCTGCTAAACAACAATGACAACTACAACAAAAAACTGGGCATTGTGGAGGGCACCTGTAGTCCCAGCTACTTGCTACTTAGGAGGCTGAGGCAAGAAAATTGCTTAAGCCCAGGAGTCTGAAGTTGCTTATTAGCTGCGACTCCAGCACTCTACTGAAGGCAACATGGTGAGACTCTGCCTCAAAAACAAAAAAAAGCGAGGACCCATTTCTAAAAAAAACAGAGAAAAAATTTCCTTGGTGTGGTGATGCACCTCAAGAGCCTGGGGTGGGAAGATCACTTGAGCCCAGGGATTCCAAGCTGCAGTGAACTATGATTGGGTCATGGTACTCCTGCCTGGTGACCGAGCAAGACTTTGCCTATTTAAAAGAAAAAAGAAAAAAAAGAGTGGTTTGTCATTCAGTCAATGAAGGTAGATGGGGCCTGACACCACTCCCACTCAAGGGTGTGAGGACAGCCTGGGGACACTCTCAGGGCAAGCCAGTTGTGGAGCCCTTCTGTGGTCTTTAGTGCTCCTGCAGGGGGTTCTCCTGAAATGCCCCAGGACAAAGAGTGCTGTCCTCATGTAACTGATGAGTCGCATCCAATGCCCACCCCACCCCCCATGCCCTGAGAGGTCCTGGGATTAAGGAATATCTTAAATCTAATTAAGGAGAGATGTTCAAAGTTTTTCTCAAAGTTTTCCTTTATACCACCTCATAACACAAGCATTCCGCTTTCTGGCAGGCCTTCTAAGTAGCTCCTTCCCATTGTTTTCTGTGAAGCACCTGTTATTTCCTTCTGGAACTCCCCACAGAGCATAATGATTTCTCTTTTTGTCTTTATGTGGTGTGATTGTCTATCCTCCAGGGCCGAAAGAGGGCCGGAACTGACTGACCCTGGTATTGTCACAGCCCGTTGGCAAAGGCTTGGAGAATGACTGCTGCGGTCCTGTGTGCTCTTGCAAGATGGCCAGGAGACAGAATGGGGACGGGCCTTGTACCTTCTGAGGATGTGGAAGGGGGTTTCCCTCTCCAGCTGTAAAACCATCAGGTGTTACATAAATGACAAACACTAGTTACCACCTAATTTTCCGATGCTTATGCTGTTTGAGGGGATCGAGATGAGAGCAGGGAACACTGAGAACGCCCTTGTGCTGAGCCAGACTTGTCTGTCAACCATGGAGACCTGAGCTGTCCTCTGGGCCCTGTGCGTCAGTGCTAAATCTCCCCTTGTTGGTGGACAGGAATTGAACTGGAAGACAGTTTCTGGAGAAGTATGGTACAGCTGCCAGTTAAAACAAGGCTAGTGTAATGGTTGCCCTACACATCACTCTGTCTTTAAACAGTTAGGCAAATTGAAAATTTAATGAGAAAAAGGATAGGATTCCTTTATCTAAAGTGCTCTTCAGTTTCTCTTCATTTTAATTTTTTTTTGAATTTCATATAATTTTGTAGTTTTGAAATTTAGTTTTCTTTCTTAAAACTCTTTTTAGGTTGAAATAATGGTAAAATCACAGGAAACTGCAAAAACGCAATATAGACACACGCTCTCACCCAGCTTCCCCCATGGTGCGTCAGGGTATGAATATAGAGCAACATCACGATGCGGATAAGACTGTGACATTCCCTGCCTTATTCTTGACTTGCTAATTTGTGTCTTCTCTGTTTCTTACCTTGCTAGAGGTTTGTCGATTCCATTGATGTCTAAGAATCTGTCTTCCAGTTTATTGATTTCTGCTCAATTTCATCAATTTCTGTTCCTGTCTTTCATATTGCCTTCTTCCTGCTTGCTTTAGATTTTTTGTTCCTCTTTTTCTAATTTCTTGAGATGGGAGCTTAGATTTGAGAACTTTTTTTCTTTATTTAAAAAAAATTTTTTTTATTAAATCATACACACATAGATCAAGTACACATTAATGCATTTATGGGGTACAATGTGCCGATTTTGTATGGAATTAGAAATGCTTACGTCGCACTGGTTGAGAACTTTTTTTTTCTAATGAAGGCATTTAGTGCTGTCCATTTCCCTTAGTACTGCCTTAGCTATGTCTTGATACGTCATATTTTTGTTTTCACTCAGTTCTATGTATTTCTAACTTCCTTTGACTCTTCCTCTTTGATCCGTGGATTATTTAGAAATGTGTTTTTCAATTTCCAAGTGTTTGGAGATTTTCCTCATATCTTTCTGTATTGATTTCTAGTTTGACTTCATTATAGTTAGAAAATCCACATTGTATGATTTAACTTCTTTAAATTTATTGAGACTTCACCATTACTAATCACCAGAGAAACGCAAATTAAATGCACAATGAGATATCATCTTGCTCTAATTAGAATAGCTATTATTAAAAAGACAAAAGCCAGGTGTGGTGGCTCATGCCTATACCCCTATACTCCCAGCACTCTGGGAGGCCCAGGCAGGAGGATCTGGTGGATTGCCTGAGCCCAGGAGTTCAAGAGCAGCCTGAGCAATAGTGAATCCCCATCTCTACTAAAAATAGAAAACCTAGCTGGGCATTGTGGCAGATGCTTGTAGTCCCAGGTACACAGGAGGCTGAGGCAAGAGAATCACTTGAGCCCAAGAATTTGAGGTTGCTGTGAGCTATGATGCCACAGTACTTTACACAGGGTGACAAAGTGAGACTCTGTCTCAGAAGAAAGAAAAAAGACAAGAGATAACATTTTTGGCAAGGAAGCAGAAAAAAGGCAATGTTTATAATCTGTGGAAAACAGTATGCTGATTTCTCAAAGAACTAAGAATACAACTACCATTTGATCCAGCAATCCCACTACTGGTTATCTACCCAAGGGAAAAGAAATCATTATATCAAAAAGAACCTGCATTCAAATGTTTATCTGGTTGTTGTGGATAAACGATTCACAATAATGAAGATGTGGAATCAACCTAAGTGCCTATGAACGGATGATTGGATGAAAAAATGTGATGACATACACATAATGGGATACTCCTCAGCCATAAGAAAGAATGAAATAGTGTCTTTTGCGGCAACATGAAAAAAATTGGAGGTCATTGCCTTAAGTGAAATAACTCAAAGAAAGTCAAATACCACATTTCCCACTTTCACTTTGAAGTAGGAACTAAAAAAATGTGCACAAAGTGGACATAGAGACTGGAACAATATACAATGAAGTCTGGAAAGGGTGGGAGGGTGGTAGGTGAAAGGGGAGTGAGGGAGGAAAAATTGCTTACTGGGTACAATGTACACTACTGGATGGTGGTTACACCATAAGTCCAGACTTCACACTGCACACTATATCCACGTAACAAAACCGCACTTGTACCATCTGAATGTATTTTTAAATTTTTAAGTTAAAAAATAAATTAGTAGGCTCGGCGCCTGTGGCTCAAGTGGCTAAGGCGCCAGCCACGTACACCTGAGCTGGCGGGTTCGAATCCAGCCCGGCCCGCCAAACAACAATGACGGCTACAACCAAAAAATGGCTGGGCGTTGTGGTGGGCCATTTACTACTGTAGTCCCAGCTACTCGGGAGGCTGAGGCAGGAGACTCGCTTGAGCCCAGGAATTGGAGGTTGCTGTGAGCTATGATGGCACAGCACTCCATCCAGGGTGACAGCTTGAGGCTCTATCTCCAGAAAATAAATAAATAAATAAATTAGTAAAACAGGACATCTGAAGGTCTAAATAAATAAATTTGTTGAGGTTTGTTTTATGACCCAGGATACAGTCTATGTAGGTGGTAGTTCCATAGATACGTGGAAAAAAAATGTGATTCTACCATTGTGGATCAGAATGTTCCTTTAGGTAGCTACAGCAAACTCCTGTTATCCGGAACTCAAGCCACTGACACTCTCAAGCAACCCACTCAAAACTCAGCTGAAAAAAAACATCAGAGTTTAAACCTAGTGCCTGGTGCAGTTGGTAAGCCTACACTTGGTGCATCATTCCCTTGGCGCCTGTGTGTGCTCAGCTCAGTTTTAAGTGTTAATGTGTGTTACTTGAAATGGAAAATAATATGGTAGTGAAGCTAAAAAGTGTCTACCATTTGACTAAATTTGTGTGCTTCATTTACAAAGCTGCTTTATAATACAGCAAAACTGTGTTACGGTCTGTGAAATTAACCTTTATTTTTCTTAATTTCCTTTTAAGGAACATTAATATCAAGTCAATACAGAGTTTGTGGTCTAGGTATGGTATGATACAGAGTGGGGTATACATTTAGTTAAGCTTATTTTTATGGTAACTCTCAAGCAATCAGAAACTGCATTTATCTGGAATCTACCAGACCTAATGGATGCCAGAGAATGGGGAGTTTACTGTATGAGGTTCTACTGATTGCTAATGTTGCTCAGTTCTGCCATATCTTTGATGATTTTCTGTGTAATAATTTTATTCTTAATTTTATTATAACATTCAGTGATTTTTCTTCTTTATAGCACCTCTTATTTTCCATTTAAGTTGATTTCACCATATACAAATTTTGTGCAGAGCTAGAGCAGCCTATTAGAATTATCTGGATCTGGAGCTTTAAAAAGATGCAGAAGCCTAAATCACCTCCCAGACCTACTAAATCAGAATCCCTAGGGATGGGTCTTGAGCATCTGGCCTCTTGACAATCTCCCCAGGTGACTCTCCAGGGTTGAGGACCATAGGGTAGAGGCTCCACAAAGTCACCCAACTCAAATCTTTTGAGTAACTGACCTGGCTGAAACCAGGAGGTCAAGACAGTGGTGTTCTACAGTGGTGCTGTCCTGTAGAGCTGTTTGTGGTAGGCGAATGTTCTGTGTTGCTGAATGTGATATCATTTACCACAACTAGCCATTGAGCCTTCGAAATGTGGCTAGTGAAATTGAGAAACTGATTTTTTTAATTTTAACTTTAACAATTTGAATTTAAATAGCCCCATGTGGCTAGGCAGCTCTATATAAATGTAATTTTTCTGTCTTCTTTTACCAGAGAAAGAACTATCTTTTCACCCAAATATCCACTAATAAATCATTCTGAGTAGAAATATTCTGAGTTAAAAATATATTCTTTTTATATCAGATAGTAGTACATTTATCAACAAAACACATCAACGGATTGTTTGTTTCTGTGGAGAAGTGAGACCTTAGCAAACAGTTCAATGTACTTCTTTGATTACAAAATTGCACTGATGGAAAATATTTGTAAATGATAATTCTGAGCACTAACACTTGTGCCAGAAAATAAACTATGTTTTCTTTCAAATACACATCTGTTATCTGTGGCTTACTCTGAATATCCCAGGGATATCATTCAACCCTCCATTGAGTAAAGCTTGTACTTGCCAGAAGCACAATTAATGACAATGAAAAAACATTCAAACCCAACTGTGTTGGACTCAGAGAATGTTTGCAATCACTCTGTCACCTGTAACAAGATGTACTCATATTGATTGTTCAGTGTTTCCAACATGACAGACGTGTTTGTGTAAACAGCCAGAGCCCATGGATTCTTTACGAGAGTGATTCCTTAAATATTGGCAAAAACTGCTTTATGGTAAATCCTAAGTACAAATATTTTATACCATGAACTCAAGGTAACAGAAAAACAAGGTAGTCTTCATTTCAAAGCATTTATTCATTCTCTAGTCATTTTTAAATGCTAATTGTTAGTGTTGGAAAAAACACTAGGAAGAGGAGTACTTTATCATCAGTTCAGAAAAAAGAGCTATGATAAAATTATTGTTTTGGTTCTTTCTAAAAGCATATCTGGAAAATTGAAATAATAAAATAATGGTGTATCATGACAGCATGATTTTCCATATTTTATTATTCCATAAAAATCATTAACAGTACTCATAAACTCGGAGAAAAATGTTTTTTAAAAACAGGAATAGTATGAGTCCTCACTTCCCATAGTTCTTTTCAGTTCTTGGAACTGAGAGCTTTAATTTTTCTTTTTTTTTGAGACAGAGCCTCAAGCTGTCACCCTGGATAGAGTGCTGTGCCATCATAGCTCACAGCAACCTCCGATTACTGGGCTCAAGCGAGTCTGCTGCCTCTGCCTCCCAAGTAGCTGGGATTACAGGTGCCTGCCACAAGGCCCGGCCATTTTTTGGTCGCAGCTGTCATTGTTGTTTGGTGGGCCTGGGCTGGATTCAAACCCACCAGCTCAGGTGTATGTGGCTGACGCCTTAGCCCGTTGAGCCAAAGGTGCCGAGCCGAGTTTTAATTTTTCAATCAGGACTGTCCAAGTCCTGAGAAAATCCTATGTAATCATAACCCTGTAGAAGCAGACTCTCTACCAGTTAGTTAACTCTGAACTCAGTCCTCAGTGAAGAGTCTGATGTGTATATCCATACCAGTGCCCAGACAGCGGGGGAGAGAAGCCCCGCGTCCATGATCTGCTGAGTTCTAGCTTTCTTCTGTCGTAGGGCTCCGGGTATCCATTCTGTATACCACTGACCTACAGGGAAGGGCTAGTATAACCCCCTGGGGAGGATGGTCAGCCGTCATCAAAGTACACACTCTGGGAGAATCGGGTTTGTCTGGAGTTCAGCATAACCATAGAAGAAGGTGCTGAGAACCAGAAGGGGTATGTTTATGCTATTCCATGAGGCCTGGGAGAAAGGGCTCTTTGCTCTCTTGATATTTGGAGGGTTAGCTTTCTCCCATTCTCACTCCCACACTGATAGATTTGCTATTTCTTGTGCTTCCTCCTGCCCTTGTTTTCCAGTGTGAAGGGATGAAGTGCCCTTCTCCTATTGGCTGATCTGCTCAGACACTCCTATCACGGTGGATCCCAGCCTTTACATAAAAATCTCTAAGGACTTAGTAAAAAATGGAAATTCTTAGGCCTTACCCCCATCAGTTCTGATGCTGGGTGTTGCCCAGGATTTTTATTTTATTTATTTATATGTATATATTTTTAGACACAGAGGCTCACTTTGTTGCCCTTGGAAGAATGCCATGGTGTCATAGCTCACAGCAACCTCAAACTCTTGAGCTCAAGTGATTCTTTTTGTTTGTTTGTTTTTTGAGACAGAGTCTCACTATGTCACCCTAGGTAGAGTGCTGTGGCATCACAGCTCACAGCAACCTCAAACTCTTGGGCTAAAGTTATTCTCTTGCCTCAGCCATCCGAGTAGCTGGGATTACAAGTGCCTGCCACAGTGCCTGG
This sequence comes from Perodicticus potto, assembly GCA_963574655.1. NCBI lineage: Eukaryota > Metazoa > Chordata > Mammalia > Primates > Lorisidae > Perodicticus > Perodicticus potto. Next base: position 10,305 of record CAUYRH010038384.1, on the reverse strand, counting down.
TTACTTTTAGAGATGAGGTCTTGCTCTTGCTTAGGCTGGTCTCCAACACCTGAGCTCCAGCAATCCACCTGCCGCAGACTCCCCAAGTGCTAGAATTATAGGCGTGAGTCACTGTGCCTACCCCAGGATTTTTACTTTTACCTAGCCCCCCAAGTGAGCCTCACACAGATTTGGTGAAGCACCTTTGAGAAATACTCCTTGCTCCATGGAAAGGGACTATCCTCTCCATGTTCATTGTATTTTACAGACCCATTCCTAATCTGTAAATATGACCATGTCTCCACTGGAAAAAGAAACCTTTCTCAAGCCCTATTCTATGTATTTTTTGGTAGCCAAATTCTCCTAAATATATAAACCCCATGCTTGTTGTCTGTCTCCTCACCCATTTACTCTCCAGTTTTCTGCAACGCAGCAATTTTCCCTACCACTCCGCATATACTTTTATTTCCTTAAAATGAAACACCCCAATCAACCCACACCTAAACCCTCTAATAAAAGCCACAGAGCACAGCAGACTCAGCCCATCACCTGTTTGCCTGCAGTTCTCTCTCCCTCCCCGCTGTTGACTGCATTGAAGTCCCTGGCTTTCTTGAATGTCTGACATGCAGAGTTCTTCCCTGCCTCAGGGCCTTTGCACTGGTGCTGTCTGAAGATAGTACCCACAAGTTGTCACTTCACATTCCTAAGGTCACAGCGCCCACAGTAAAGAGAGGCCTTGCTTGTCTGCTCAGTTGATTTAAAGCCCCGATTATCTCTCTCTTATAGCTTCTGTTATTTTCCTTCAGAGGATGTTTCCTAATCTACAGACTTTTTTATTTGTTTATCAACACTGTTCTCCCTCGCTAGACTACAAATGTCTGAAGACTGGTTGCTTTATTAGTGTAGTTTATCACTGTACCAAGCCCAGCTCCTGGAACCCGGTAGAAGCTTCCTTGTAGAAAAAGGGCATCAGTGAGGCTGTTTTGTCAGAGGTCAGCAATGACCTCCTACCTTCCAGATTCTGCACCTGGACGCTCAACTGGCTGAGAGCCTGGCAAAGGCTGAGGCAGCAGAAAATCTCAGCTCTGTGTTTGCCCTGAGGACTCTAAGTCCTCTCTGGAACAAATCCAGGCCCCTGGAGGTTTGCCTTACTGTAGCCGATCCCATTACTAGAAGGCCTAGGAAGGAGTTCTGTTTTTTAGCAATTTCACTCAAAAGGAAACCCAAAGCCTAATTTTTTTCCTCTGCACAGAAAGATGGTACTGCTGATCACCGTGATTACAGTGATTAAAGGATAATCTCAACACATTTCTTGAGACTTTTTGCTTTTTTTGTTTTTGCACAGTGAATGAAATAAAGGGAGAAGTAAATCATCCACTTCCTGTGTAGCACTGTGGTGTTCAGGGTTCCCTTAGAAACGCAGGTTTCAAGGGCTCTGCCTCTCAGCATCCCTGTGCACAGCATGCCGGCTTCTGAGCACAGTGTCTATAATGTTCCTGTTTAAGCTGCATTTCACTTTCCTTCTTTGGGGACATAAATCTGCTGGCAATAAAAACATCCAGCTGGGTAATGATGGATGCTGTGTACATTGTTAGTGCCCCTAATCGCTGTGAAATGGTGATGGGACTTAACTAGTGTTTTGAATGAAGCCCTTAAACAGCCTCTTCTTCCCGGTACCTAAAGGACGTACGTGCACACACGCCCCTAAACCGCAAGTTTAACAAATCATTAGATCTCCTTCAAGATGCTTGCTTAGCAGACGAGATGTTCTCTGAGTGAGAATCCGGACATTTCATTGCTTCTTTTACTATTTAGGACCATCTCAAAAAGTAACAGAGATGAAATAGAAATAAGAAATAAAAGTGTTACAAAGAAAGAATGCAGACGACCACCATTACTAAATGGCAGGGCTAGAAAACTTATGAGAATAACTTGTTGAGAATTAGTTTAGTAGAGATGGATACAAAATGAATATCAAAATCAATATCATAGTGCTTACTTACGACACGCCTACTTGTATGTGCCTTACACATGTCAGCCCACAACATGGAACAGATCGAGGGGCTCTAGATTCCAGCAAGTCAGCTCTCAGTATGTCTTTGCTATGCCTCGCAATTGCCAGCATCACTGCCACTTTGATCTGGTTCCTTCCTGCAGTCTGTCTGAATTATTGAATTGTGAATAGTCCTCAGGTCTCAGACTTAAAGCTGATCCATTGAGGAGGGGAGGATCAAGATGTCCTGAGTATCATCTTCTCTGTATTAGGCCTTCTGCTACCTTGAGGGCCGCCTGGAGCCGGGCTGCTGAAGCTCCCACATCTGGCAAGGGGAACAGAAATGGGATTCACAGAAAAGAGCAGGTTTGGGAAAGGTGGTGAGCACTCCTCTGTATTTGCCCTGAGGACTCTAAGTCCTCTCTGGAACAAAGCCAGAGCAGGTTTTGGGAAAGGTGGTGAACACTAAAGAGCTGCATTTCCAAAAAGCTGTCCATATGATGATGTTCAGCCAATGCCTAAAATAAGGGTCTACAGCAGTGGCTGAGGGCAGAGTCTGAGATGGGGATGCAGGAGCTGGGACCCAGAGTGGTCCCTGATGTCCTATGAGTTGACAAGTGTGCTAAGGACAAGTCAAACCGAAAGGCAATTACTGGAATTAGAAGCTTCAAGAGAGCATTGGGAGTGAAAGCATCAGAAAATTTCTAGAGCCTGGAAACTGCCAAGAAACAAGGCCACAGAGAGTTCCTTGAAGCAGATAAGTGCACTGACAAGTGTGGTGTAGGTATGGCAGCAAGACAGAGATGGCTTTGATGTTGTGCTGAGAGATGCTGGGAACAGTGGTTCAGCAGAGCATGGGGGGACGGGATAATCTGCCCCGGGCTAAGGAGTCAGGGGATAGGCGGGTGGAGGTTGTAAGAGAGGGCAGTAAGGGAGGGAAGAAGCTGTGGACAATAGCTGGAAGGGGGAATGTGGTAGGAAAGGAGAGACTGACAGGGGGGGTGGGGGTGGGGGCGGGGGCAGCTCATGGTTTCCCAGAGGTGGGACTGCAGAGGAAAGAGACAACAGACAAGAAGGGGAAAGATCAGAGGCGTGAGACGAGATGTCCTTGCCCGTCTTATAATGGTGGGCAGATAGATTATGTGATAAAAATGGAGGAGGCAGAGGTGTCCCTGCAAGGTTGAAGGGGGTGACACATGTGTGGAGGCAACACACAAGAGAGTCAGGAAACGATGACAAAGTTGATACCGTGTAGTCGGTCTAAGGGCCACAATACAGTTAGAATATATTTTGAGAATCAAAATAGCACAGCTTTGTGACTTTCTCCAGAAAATCTTGGACAAGAAAATGCCAAAAAGAGGGGAGGTTGTAAACCCAGCATTTTTAAGGTCTAGGAGAGTCCAGTGGTTCACAGCAACTGACCCTGAAGTCCAACCTAGGCAGGGAGAAAAGTGAGCACAGAAAAGAAAAGAGAACAGGGAACATTTTAAGGAAGGGAGATTCCAAATTGAGAGTAATTCCTCTCTTTCTTTGCAGAGCTGGCATTTGGGGAAGGCGGGCATAAGGGATAGCGGGTCGGGTGGGGCGGAGGGCAGGGTAGTGGTGTTGTTTTGAGATAGTCTCTGTCACTCTGGGTGGAGTGGTGCAGTGGCCTCATCATAGCTCACTGAACCTCCAACTCCTGGGCTTTAAGCGATCCTCCTGCTTCAGCCTCCTGAGTAGCTGGGGCTACAGGCGCCCGGCACCACCCCCACTAATTTTTCTATTTTTAGTAGCGATGGGGTCTGGATCTTGCTCAAGCTGGTCAGGAATTCCTGAGCTCCACTGACCCTCCCTCCTGGACCTCCCAGGGTACTAGGGTTACTGGCAGGCGCCCCAGGCGAGAGCCGGCATTTCAAGGGGCAGCGGAGCTCCCAACCGCTCTGGTGTGCTGGCCCCTTTCTCGCAGACGCTGGTGGGCGAGCAGGGGCGTAGCCCAAGTCGGGCCAGAGAAGCCTGAACCCCCCGCGGTGATTTCCCTAGGATGCCCTAGTCTCCTTTGCCTTCAACCAGTATCTACGCTGCAAAAGACAGCGTTGCCCTAATTAGGGTAGGAGTTGAATAAACCGTGCTCGCAATGTCCGGCAATGCTCACAAACTACCAAACGTATTAAGGCGATTAAAGCTAACAATACTGCCCTGATGATAAGGTCTCGCACCATAGTTCGTATTCCAAGTCACCGGTCTAACCTGTTTAGACTCCTGGAGATTTTAAGCGGCAGGAGGGGGGAGCTGCGCCTTTTGTGTGTGCTGAAAGGCGTGCACGCCCCCGCTGCCCACCGTGAAAGACAGATTATAATTAATCACCGGGACGCGGCTGGGGGCGCGATGTCCTTCTTCCTGCGGGGAAGGAACCAGCGGCCTCTCCACGACCCGCCGGAGCAGCTCCCTCGCCGCGTGCGGCGTCGGCTTCAACCCCTCTGACTCAACCCCGCCTCCCTGCAGTTTGGCTTTCCTTTTTCTGTTCTTCTTTTCTCCGGGCTCGCCAAATATGGGCTTAGTCAGTGCTGCGGCGTTAACACTGCAGATCCTCGTAAGGAGCCAGCTCACTCTGACTCAGAACACCGGAGCGGAAGACAAAAGCAGGGGTGGGTGGGGGCCCCGGGCCAGGTGGGCTTCCTGGAGGGCCTCTTTGTGCAAACGTCACGAGGATGCCCGAGGGACAGGCCGGACCGAGGTTTGCGAGGTGATGAACTCCAGAGAGGAAGCCGCAGTTTCAATAAATAGGGCAGACTGGGAGCTCTGCACACATGTGCTCCCTGCATGAGTTTTGAAACAACCCTGAACGTGCAAATTATCTTTAATTAAAACCTTTATTGATATCATCTAGGTTCTTACGCCACTAGTAGTAATACAGGGCGATCCCTCATACATTTACCCAGTCTGTTGCAAACAATAGTGTAATACCACAAGCAAGGTATTACCTTAATATGTAACAATGATGCAATCCACCTTCTGCCCAATTTCAGATTTCCTGGGTTTTGGCATGTGTGTGTGTGTGCGCGAGTACATACTGTAGTTTCCATGCAATTTTATCACACGTGTAGGGTGTGTTTCCAGTCCCACAGGTTTGCCTGAAAGTTCCTTCACCACCAGAATGACCACACCCACCTCCAGCTGGCTTCCCCATGGCCCCACAGGCCCCAACCTCTGGTAACCGGCTAAAATTCTGTCATTTCAAAAATGTTATGTAAACAAAGTTATGCAGTATATAACATTTGGGTTTCTTTTTTTTTTTCACTCGACACAATTCTCTTGAGATGCGCTCAAGTCACTGTGTGTATCAATAATTCTCTTTCATTGCTGAGTGGTTCTGTGGTGTGGCTCAACCAGTTTGTTTCATCATTCACCCTTTTGACTTACCTAATGTTTGAAATGAGTTTCTTCTAGACAGTCTATAAAGGTGTTGTGTTATTTTTATACTCTCTGCTAATCTCTTTTTATTACTACATTTAAATTATTTATATTGGAGATAAATATTTATTATATGTTGGTGCTTAAGTCTGCCTTTTTAATTGTTTTCTGTCTGCTTCCTCTGAGTTTTGTTCCTCTATTTTCTTGCCTTCCTTTGGTTATTTGAACAGGTTTTCGATTCCATCTTGATTTACTTATACTGTTTTTGTGCTTTTGAGTATATTTCTCTGCATTTTTTTAGTGTTTGCTATATTATAATGTAAACATGCAACTTATCCCAGTCTACTACTATCAGCATTTTTTTATTACTACCTTGTGTTAAGTATGCAGTCTCACTTCCGCCTAGATGTCTTTCCCTCTCCTTTTTTTAATTTTTTTTTTTATTTTTGAGACAGAGTCTTACCATGTCACCCTCAGGAGAGTGCTGTGGCATTACAGCACACAGCAACCTCAGACTCTTAGGCTTAAGCGATTCCCTGGCCTCACCCTCCCGAGTAGCTGGGACTACAGGTGCCTGCCACAATGCCTGGCTATTTTTTGGTTGCAGTTGTCATTGTTGCTTAGCTGGCCCGGGCTGGGTTCAAACCCACCAGTGCTATGCAGCCGGTACCCTAACCACTGTGCTATGGGCGCCTACTCTCTCCTTTTTAAATTTTTATTAGCTTGAGTATTAGATGGTATTAACATTTTTGTTTTAATCATCAAATATGATTTATAACCCACTAAGAGGACACTTCATTTGTATGTATACTATAATTTGTTTTTTCTGTTGTTCTTTCTTTTTTTCTGATGCTTTAAGAACCCTTCTTTTATCAGTTCCTTTCTGGTAGACAAATTACTTTATCTGATCTTTAAGGGTAGGTCTGCTAGAGACAGATTCTTTTAGTTTTTTTTTTTTTTTTCATCTGAGAATGCCTTTATTTCCCTGAAAGATAGTGTTTCCAGACATAAAATTTGCAATTAAATTATTTTTCTTTTCAAATTTGCGAAAAATGTTGTACCACTTTCTTCTGGTGTCCATTTTTTCAGATAAGAAAATTGTCATTTAAATCATTTTTCCTCTATAAGTCATAAGTCAATTCTCTCTTTCACACTTTTTTTTCTTTGTCTTAGGTATGGATTTCTTTGGGTTTATTCTATTTGACATCCACTATGCTTCTTGAATCTATAGGTTTCTGTGTGTCACCAAATTTGGGAAGTTTTCAGTCATTACTTTAAATTCTCTTTTGGCCTCACTCTCTTTCTTCTCTTCATGTGCAACTCTGATGACAGAAATGTTACATCTATTGTATTAGATCTATGTGTATCTTACAGTTCCATAGGTCCCTGAGACTCTGACTCTGTTCAATTTGTACATCTATTTTCTCTTCATTGTTTAGATTCATTACTCAAATAGGCCAAATTACATCCTCAAGTTCAGGGACTCCACCCTCTGTTGTCTCCATTCACTGTTGAACCCATCTAGAGAGGGTTTCTTTTTTTAAATCTCCGCTAGCGTTTTCTTAGTTCTCCAATTTTCATTTGGATTTTTTTTGATAGCCTCTATTTCTTTCTTGAGATTTAAAATCAGTTTTATTTTTTCAAGAGAATTCATAACTGATTGTTGAAGCATTTCAACAGCTGCTTTAATATCCTCATCAGAGTTAACATTTCATTCGTCTTAGTGTTAATGTCAGTTGATTATCTTTCCTCATTCGAGTTGTGAATTTTTTGTTTCTTGGCATGGTGAGTGGTTTTTGCTTTTGTTTTTATCATATCCTGGACACTTGTCTGTTCCATCAAGAAACTCTGGATCCTACTTAAATCTTTTATTTCAGCAGGCAATCATTTTATTTAGGGTTAGGTCAGGTCCTTGATTACTTTTGTGAGGTGCAATTCCATATCAGTTGTATTTCAGAGGCTTTGGTCTTCTTGGTTTACCTCCTGGTGCTGGGACTCCCAGTGCCCACTAGTACTGCTTCAGGGATGGAACAGGCTCCCCCATCAGGCTCCCCCATCAGGCAGTATCTCTTGGAGGAGTACGGAAGTCTCAGGCCAGTGGGGTCAAGGAGGCTTCCTGGGCTAGGTCACTTTTCACAATGACATTCATCTGCTGGTTCTGCCTGTCTGCAAGGTATGGTTTAGCTAGAGGGGTCTCTTATTTATAATTTCCTTAGACTGTGGATCTATGAAGTAAGACTAAATCTGGCTACAGTTGTGTACTTGGAGCTTCAGTTCATGGCATAGAATAGAATGTATAACAGGGTGTGTATATTCTTGCTGTGCAATTGTTCTCCAGTACCCAAGGCCACTTTAAAATTTGGCTTATGCTAAGTCATGGAAGAAGCCCAAGTGCCCATCGACCCACAAATGGATTAATAAATTGTGGCATATGTACACCATGGAATATTATGCGGCCTTAAAGAAATATGGAGACTTTACCTCTTTCATGTTTACATGGATGGAGCTGGAACATATTCTCCTTAGCAAAGTACCTCAAGAATGGAAGAAAAAGTATCCAATGTACTCAGCCCTACTATGAAACCAATTGTATTCAGCCCTACTATGAAACCAATTTATAGCTTTCATATGAAATCTATAAACCCAATTATGGCCCAAGAATATGGGGAAAGGGGAGTGGAAGTGGAAGGCAGGGAGGAGGATGGGTGGAGGGAGGGTAATTGGTGGGACCACACCTATGGTGCATTTTACAAGGATACATGTGAAATTTACTAAATGTAGAATATAAATGTCTTAACACAATAACTAAGAAAATGCCATGAAGGCTTTGTTAACCAGTTTGATGAAAATATTTCAAATTGTATATAAAACCAGCATATTGTACCCCATAATTGCATTAATGTACATAGCTATGATTTAATAAAAAAAAATGAAATTTGACTTACCTGTGTATCTCATCTGGCTAATGAAGTGCAGACAGGAAAGAGTGTCACTCACAGGTGGAAGCTTCAAGGGTGAGGAGAACTTTTGCTTCACTCCTTCCCTCTGTCCTGATCACAGGCAATGTTTCAGACAGCAGCTGTTCTGTAAGGCACATCCCAGAGTGAGAGCAGCTCAGAGCAGAACTTGGAGGGCATGTAATATGAGTGAGCAGGTATGTTACATGAGTGGACAAGAAACTTCACATGTGAATTGTGGAGAAGCAAGATGGTGTGTCACTGCAGCATTACCTAGCGTATCCTGCACTGAATTGTGCTAAAAGGACTGCGTGAGAAGCCAATTCTCACTCTAGGATAGCTCTAGGAAGTGCTAGAAATGCAGAAAGCCACATATCTTAAAAATCGCAGTCATTAAAGATTTTCTTAATTCTATGTCTGTCCTATAGTTTAACAATGATTGAGGTTTTACTCTAGAAAAATGAGAAACTACACATGTGGTTTGATAGCATCCTTTTGTATTAGAGTAGCTGGATGGTCTATGAAGACATTGCAATATGGAATACTTTCTAACAGAAGAATTGTGAAGATGGGGATATTTTTAGTTACTAGAGAAAGCTTCCTTTCTGGGTTCACCCCCAAGGTAGACTTTAGCATTAAGAATTTTTGACTTGGGGCGTGGTGAGGTGGCTCATGCCTGTAATCCTAACACTCTGGGAGGCAGACGCAGGTGAATTGCTTGAGCTCAGGAGTTTGAGACCAGCCTGGGCCAGAGCAACACCTCGTCTCTAGAATAGCTGGGCGTTGTGGTGGGCACCTGTAATCCCAGCCACTAGGAAGGCTAAAGCAAGAGAATTGCTTGAGCCCAGGAGTCTGAGGTTGCTGTGAGCTATGATGCTACGACACTCTACCAAGGGTGACGAAGTGAGACTCTGTCTCAAATAAAAAAAAAAAAAAAGAAGAAGTTTCGACTTTGTCAAAATTTGGTGGGTTTGTGCTTAAACTGTTGCTGTTCATAGCTTACTTTTTTCTTTTTGTCATTCTCCTCGCAAATTTTGGTTTCCTTCTTACAGCCTTGTATTAGGATCTCCACAAACCAATAATGGGATCAGTTTATTTTGAACCAGATGATAAGCATAGCCTCTGGGTGTGAATAAGGCCATAGGCAAGGAACTGAATATCATTGTAGTGGAAGGAAATCAAATTTTCTCTGAGAACTCTTAGGTAACCTCACAGCACTTACGTTATTGCTAACTGATGTTTCTTAGATTAAGCTAGCTTTGACACTTTCTCCAATGCTGTTAACATAATTTATTATTGAGGAAAAGATCTGCAGGTCATTTCATAAGGATACAGAAATACTTTCTGTCAAATTGTGAGGCAGAATCTATGTGTTTTTACAATATTGAATTGGTGAAAAAGAAAGCACTTTAAATGAAATTAGAATGATGGGTATGATCACAAAGTCTCAGAGCTGCAGATGCTGGTGTGGATGTGGAGAAAATGGATCACTCTTACATTGCTGGTGGGACCGCAAACTAATACAGTCTCTTTGGAAAGAAGTATGAAGAATCTTCAAAGAATTCAAATTAGACCTCCCATTTGATCCTGCAATCCCACTACTAGGCATCTACGCAGAAGAAAAAAAATATCACTTTATCATAAGGACATTTGCACTAAACTGTTTATCGCAGCTTAATTTACATTTGCCAAGATGTGGAAACAGCCTAAATGCCCATCAACTCTAGAATAGATTAACAAATTGTGATACATGCACACCATGGAATATTATTCAGCCATAAAATAGATGGTGAATTCACATCTTTTGTAATATCCTTGATGGAGTTGAAACACATTTTTTTTTTTTTTTGAGACAGAGCCTCAAGCTGTCACCCTGGATAGAGTGCTGTGACATCACAGCTCACAGCAACCTCCAATTCCTGGGCTCAAGCAAGTCTCTTGCCTCTGCCTCCCAAGTAGCTGGGACTACAGGCGCCCGCCACA
>CAUYRH010038375.1:0-17901 GCA_963574655.1 Perodicticus potto | reverse complement strand
TTTTTAATGGCTGAATAGTATTCCATGATATACATATACCACAGCTTGTTAATCCATTCCTGAGTTGGTGGGCATTGGCCATAGCAAACTTAACCAGTTTAAGGGTCAAATGCAATGTTTATGTTATACCCCATGTGAGTAATTATGTCCTAAGCAGAATAAAAGTTGATTTTAGAACAGTGACCTTGGGGCCTATAATCCCAGTGCTTTGGGAGGCAGAGGTAGGGAGGATTGCTTGAGGTCAGGAGGAGTTTGACACCAGCCTGGGAAATTTACTAAGACTCTGCCATATTTACAAAAACAAAAAGTTAGCTGGATGTGGTGGTGCAGGCCTGTAGTGCAGATACTCGGAAGGCTAAGGTAGGAGGTTCACTCAAGCCCAATAGTGTGACATTGCAGTGAGCTATGATCATACTCCTGCACTCTAGCCTGGGTGAGAGATTCAGGCAGTGGTAGGAGCTCCTGATAGTGTTCCAGCATACCATTAGCAGAAATGTATAGGAAATGCCATGGGCAGAAGAAGATTCTGTCCCAGGAATTCACCAGAGGCACTCACCCTTTTGGAGTTGAGATTGAACACAGGTCTAGATAGACCTGGGTGCTAGAAAAAGCAAAAGAAAAAGGAAAAGAAATTGAAGCAGAGAAATCTCTTTGGACTATTTGCAAAGTGTGGGTGCACTGAACCTTCCCAACAGAAAATTTAGTTTTTGAAAGGGGAGAAGGATGTTAGGCATTAGTGCTACATTAGTCAAACACAAGGATTCTCTTGTTAGTTTGAGGCTGATGCAGCAGAGAAACTTCCTGTTTCATTGATACTTGGTTTAGTTAAATTTGTTTTTTCTCAAGCTTATCCCCCAGGTTGTTTATCTGATCGAATTTCCTCTCCCACTCTGCCTAGATTTACTATATTCTTGGATTTCGAGGAGGACCCATTGTTGTCAAAGTATTTGCCAATAATGCTCATTTTCTCTATCTTGGCTCCATTTTAACAAAAGTTTATTTTTTTCCCCCTCACTAATCTACAGGAAAAAATGTTTCTTCGGCTGGGCACCTGTGGCTAAACGGGCTAAGGCGCCAGCCACGTACACCTGAGCTGGCGGGTTCGAATCCAGCCCCTGGGCCCGCCAAACAACAATGACGGCTGCAACCAAAAAAAATGGCCGGGCGTTGTGGCAGGCGCCTGCAGTCCCAGCTACTTGGGAGGCAGAGGCAAGAGACTCACTTGAGCACAGGAATTGGAGGTTGCTGTGAGCTGTGATGCCATAGCACTCTACCCAGGGTGACAGCTTGAGGCTCTGTCTCAAAAAAAAAAAAAAATGTTTCTTCAAACTATACAAACAGATTCAAAGGCTAAATAGCCATTTTTATCCTCTATACTACCTGAGAAAAATTAAAATGTATTTTATGCCTAAGGTGACATCTTATATTTTTCAGAAATGACCACAATAATATTTGCCTTCCCTCTCTTCTTATGATGTATCTGTCATTCCTCCCCTGACAGGTGCAGTCTGTGTTCCCTCTTCTTGAACTTGGGTGGGCTTGTGGGTTGTGGTGGAAATGACACTATGTGACTCCCCAGGTTAGATATGAAATAATAGGGCTTCCTTCAGCTTTTCAGGGCATTCTTGTTACAGGGCGAGTGGCACCCACTGGGCCACCCAAGAGGACCTCCCTCGCCTTCTGCATTGCTGTCCCTGGGATGTTGGTGCAGCTGGATGCGGGGAGGTGAAGGCTGGAGAACCAAGTGCAGCAGAGGGGGGCCAGCGGCGGACGCCCAAGGGAGACCACAGCACAGCCTACCCTGCTGCCCGTGCCAACCCCACAACCACCCTTGGACCTAGAGAGCCTCCTCTCGCTGAGCTACTTCCGTGTGAGCATTTCACAGGCCTAAGGGTGATACAGGGTTCTCCCATTCAGGGATGAACAGAAACCCCCCATTTCCTAGGCCTGGCCAATTTCGTGTAAGTTTCCTAGGCCTGGGCAATTTCTTGAAGGGAAGGGCTCATTCACCTTGCTCCTAGCCGAAGATGCCCCATTCATTTGTTACCAAGTCCTGGCCAAATGTAACTGCAAAGGACACATGCAACTGTATATACTCCTAGACAAACGATCCAGGCAAAGATTTTCCTACTTGAGTCTTTCCCTCTGCCAGGAACTCTGGTACTTTTTCTGTATTCATAAATCCTGCCTTACCACTGATCTGTGGTCAATAGATTCATTCTTTTTTTTTGTAGAGACAGAGTCTCACTTTATTGCCCTCCGTAAAGAATGCCGTGGCGTCGCACAGTTCACAGCAACCTCCAACTCCTGGGCTTAGGCGATTCTCTTGCCTCAGCCTCCCGAGTAACTGGGACTACAGGCACCCGCCAAAACGCCCGGCTATTTTTCTGTTTTGCAATTCTGCTGAGGCTGGGTTTGAACCCGCCATCTTTGGTATACGGGGCCAACGCCCTACTCGATGAGCCACAGGCACTGCTCTAGATTCATTCTTAGAATCCCCAAGATCAAAGACCTTCTGAAGAAAAAAATTCTTGTAATATATTCACTCTTAGAACCCAGACAATTTGCTGTGAGGAAACCCCAGCAAAGACATGATTTGCAGAGGCCACCCAGCCAAGAGCCAGCATGCACTGCCAGCCATGCAAACAAGCGAACCTTTAGATGAGCTTAATATGAACCTGCAAAGCCACTCCTTGCTGTCTGACTCTTCCCAGAAGATGTCCAGGCATCGAGAAGCAGAAATGAACTGTCCCTGCTATGTCCTTTCTGAATTCTTGAACCATGGGATACTTCATCATTATAAAATGATGGCGGTTTTATGCTCCTTAGCTTGGAGTAGTTTGTGCTCCAGTTGAGAGAGGATATTCAGAAAAAATAAAATCTTAAAAAAAGGCTTCTCACAAAAGCCCCAAGGACACACCTTTAAAGTTTTCTCTGTGGTGACTCAGGTCTTAAGAATTTGTAGAAACTGGTGGCGCCTGTGGCTTAACGGAGTAGTGCGCCGGCCCCATATGTCGGAGGTGGCAGGTTCAAACCCAGCCCCAGCCAAAAAAAAAAAAAACCTGCAAAAACAAAACAACAAACAAACAAAAAAAAGAATTTGTAGTAACTTAACTTCTTGGGACCTTGAAACTAACGCTTGCTTCAGCTTCGGTAAAAGCCCTCGCTTCTGTAAAAGCCCATACCACTTTCTCCATCTCAATTCAAACTAATGAATGAGAAGAATCCCCATGGACAAGGAACCTTTGGCTGGAGATAAAAGGGAAAAGACAGAGCCAGTCCAGGAGCTCGGCCATTTTTGGACTTTAGTGGGCTGAGAGTGTGCTGAGGCTCTGAGAGCTAAAATAAAGCTGTTCCTCTTTTAAACTTGGATATTCGGGAGTTTCTTTCTCTCCATTGGGACTCATTTCATTACTATAGTGACAGTAACTATAGGAGTGGCAGGCATTCTTACCAGCAAACACAATAATCATAACAAGATGTGGTTATAGTTCCTCAGATTGTTTTTTTTTTTTGACAAAGCCTTAAGCTGTCCCCCTGGGTAGAGTGCTGTGGCATCACAGTTCACAGCAACCTCAAACTCCTGGGCTCAAGCGATTCTCCTGCCTCCACCTCCAAAGTAGCTGGGACTACAGGTGCCCGCCACAAGGCTCGACTATTTTTTGTTTGTTTGTAGCCGTCATTATTGTTTGGCGGCCTGGGCTGGATTTGAATCCACCCGCTCAGGTGTATGTGTCTGGCGCCTTAGCTGCTTGAGCTACAGGCGCCAAACCAGATTGTTTCTTTTTCTTTCCTTTTTAAGGAGACAGATGGAGGTCTCACTATATTTCCCAGGCTAAATTCAAACTCCTGGACTCACTCAAACAATCCTCCTACTGTACCGTCCCAAACAGGTGGAACTATGGACCTACCTGGCTCCCAGGTTGTTTCTTTTTTTTGTTTGTTTCAGAGACAGAGTCTCATTTTTAATGCACTCGGTAGAGTGCCATGGTGGTACACAGCTCACAGCAACTTCCAACTCCTTGGCTTCAGTGCTTCTGTTGCCTCAGCGTCCCAATAGCTGAGACTACAGGTGCCTGCCACAATACCCAGCTATTTTTTGTTGCAGGGGCTGGGTTTGAACCCACCACCCTCAGTATATGGGGCCAGCACTCTACCGACTGAGCCACAGGTGCTGCCCTCCCAGGTTGCTTCTTAAGAATACCAAATATTGGCCAAAAGAGGGGGCTCAGACCTATAATCCTGCATTCTGGGAGGCCAAGGTTGGTAGACTGCTTGAGCTCAGGAGTTCATGACCAACCCGAGCAAGAGCAAGACCCTGTCTTTACCAAAAATGGAAAAATTAAATGGGTATTATGGTGGATGCCTGTAGTCCCAGCTACTTGGGAAGCTGAGGCTGGAGGATTGCATGAGCCGAGACATTTGAGGTTGCTGTGAGTTATGATGCTATGGCACGCCAGCCTGGGGCAACAGAATGAGAATCAGACTTTAAAAAAGAGAGAAAATAACAAATGTCTCAATCCCATTAATCTAACCCAGAACTGACCTTTCCTTTTTTCTTCCAACACAGTTCATCATCTCCAAGCAATTAATGAGGCCAGAGTTACATGCTCTAGAGATTTCATAAACCTTCTTAGAACTTGGAAACAAATCCCATTTAAAAGGATAGACTTAGTCTTCTTAGAATTTGTTCTTATAAAATGTGGTGAGCGAGGCAACAAAGCAGGGGGAGAGGCGTGTGGAACCAGATGACAAAACTTGAGAGTGAGGTTGCAAATAATGCCCAATTGGTAGAAAAATAATCCTTATTTTCACTTTTCTGGGGTCTCCATCCTTAGAATGTTAATAATTACAGATATGTTGGAATGGAGCCTTTTCATAAGATAATTTTTTAATTTATTTTGCTAGTTAAAATCCTAATTCAACTCTTTACCCATTTTTCAAAAATATTTGTGAGCTCAGATTTCAGGGACTCATCGTTTACTGCAAATGTTTTGTGAGTTACATGGAGGAAACTATTCATTTTTTCCTTCATCAAATATTTGTGTTGGCTTTGTGGACAAGAGGGACAATCAAGAGAGATGATGGATGAGCTGGGAATTTTGGGTGGGAGGGGCAGACAATTGATTTAATCAAACTAAGGATAAAATGCTTGTGATTTAACAAAGTACTCCAACACCAAGGAATTTGCTTATTCTTCTGCGTAGTCATTTAACCTTCCCAAGTGTTCTTTGAAATTCTGTTAAAGAAAATGAAGTAGTTAATTAGCTATTTAACAATACCTCACAAATATTTTTGTATAACAAGTACTTATTCTCTTTAATGGCAGTACTTATTCTTTTGAATGTCATTGCTGTTTTGGTGGGCAATTCCAGAAAGGGATTAGCTAGCTGGTGCAGTGATGTCTACACTCCATGTATGGTGATGGCTAGCTGGTGCGGTGATGGCTACACTCCATGTGTGGTGATGGCTACAGACTGCACTTTCCACACTTTATTAATGCTTGACTTCCCTTAAAAACATAGCCTGTAGAAAGAGGAGACTGAGAAGGCAAGCATGACTGAAATTCTCTAAACCACACCACATTGTTACACTGTTGACACTGCTCACATCTTCTCCACCAGCCTCACACAGGCAATTATGATCAAATATGCTGAGTGCATCTTTTTTTTGTTTGTTTTGAGACAGGATCTCACTCTGCTTCCCAAACTAGAGTGCCACGGCGTTAGTTTACAGGCACCTGCTACAATACCCAGCTAATTTCTACTTTTAGTAGGGATGGAGCCTTGCTTTCATTCGGGCTGGTCTTGAACTCTTGATCTCAGGGGTCGTCCCACCTTGGCCTCCCAGAGTGCTAGAATTATGGGCAGGCTCACTTCACCTTGCGCTGGCTGAGTAGTATTTTACTACCCTGATCTCCCTGAGCTGCTGCTGCTGTTAATCAATAAGGAAACAGCAATGGCCTTTTCATGAAGACGAAAGACATAAATAATTATCCTGATGACACCCTTATATTCTTAAAAATGCTTCAAATTTTGTCTCATTGCCTTTATCCCAAGCAGAAGTTGGAACTTCAGAAATATAAGTTGTTTAGTCCTTGTAACAATAGTTAGGGGAAGATATTATTATTACAACTCCATTATATAGACAATGAAACTGAGGCAGGTAGGTTAAGTAACTTGTCCAAAATCACGATGAGTGAGAAAGTCAGGATTTGATCTCTGGCTCCAAAGTCCATGCTCTTAGCTGTTAAACTATGTTCCTATTGAGAGTTTGTATTTATCTTTTTTTTTTTTTTTTTTGAGACAGAGCCTCAAGCTATTGCCCTGAGTAGAGTGCCATGGCATCAACAGCTCACAGCAACCTCCAACTCCTGGACTCAAGCAATTCTCCTGCCTCCGCCTCCCAAGTAGCTGGGACTACGGGTGCCTGCCACAACGCCCGGCTATTTTTTTGGTTGCAGCCGTCATTATTATTTGGCAGGCCGGGGCTGGATTTGAACCTGCCAGCGCAGGTGTATGTGCCTAGCACCTTAGCAGCTTGAGCCACAGGTGCTGAGCCTGTATTTATCTTTCTTAAAAAAAAAATTACAGCGGGGCCCAATGTCTTACGCCTGTAATCTCAGGACTCTGGGAGGCTGAGATAGGTGGATTGCTTAAACTCAGGAGTTCGAGACCAGCCTGAGCAAGAGTAAGACCCTACATCTACTAAATATAGAAAAACTAGTCAGGCATTGTGGTAGGCACCTGTAGTCCCAGCTACGTGGGAGGCTGGGGCAAGAGGATTGCTCAAGCCAAGGAGTTTGAAGTTGACGTGAGCTATGATGCCATGGCCCTCTACCTAGGGTGACAGAGTAAGACTCTGTCATAAAAAGAAAAAATTAGCCTAAACAAAAATTCCAGGATACCACATTGATGGTGTATTTGGTCTTTGTTCTAAGCTCACCTACCCACTAATCAATAGTTAGGCCGAAGCAAGGATTCTAGTCTTTTGTACTTAATTTGACCTAGAAAGCATTAAGATGCATTGCTTTGGTGAGCCTATTTTTGGAAAGGACTTGTTTATGACTAGGATCCAAATCCGGCTGGATCTGATTTGTACAATATTTTCCAATGAAATAGTGAGTTTTCAGAAGCTGCCACAGCTTCAGAAATAAAACCTGGGATAATGCTCATGCCAGAAATATGTACTGGTGCATATTTTTCTCATGAACATCTGCAATAAACAGGGAGGATTTAATTGGTCACTTACATAGATTCTCTCATTCCATCATATCTCTATTTATAACTGTACATAATACCACCATGGTGGTTATGCATTTATTGCCAACAGGGTAAATTCGGTTATTTGTATTGTTGACATTGGTTAGCTTTGACATTACTTCATGCACATATAATGGGTAGGTAGGAAGCATAGGGCACAATATATCTTATTCCATTTAGAGACAGAACCAGTTTTTTTGTGTCTTTAATGTAGGCTTGGATGTATAACTTGCTTTGTTTGGTGGGACATTAGCAAATAGGATGCCAACAGAGGCTGGAGAAACACTTGTACATTGAGGCTTGCCTCCTGTACAAGAGAAGGTGGCTGGAAGCTCTTCTGCCACCATATGAGAAAGCCCAGGTTAGCCTCCTAAATGATGAATGACATGTAGCCAAGTTATCCTGTCACCCCAGCCCATATTGAACCAAGCACCAAACATGTAAGTGAGCTGCCTCTCCCAATTCCCATCCCCCTGCTCCAGATCAAATAGCCTACCAACCCACCAGATAGTTGGGTGAGGGCATCTGAGACCATCCAGCCCCAGCTGGGCAGACCTGGACCAGAAAAAATGCCCAGTTGACCAGCATAATTGTGAAAAAATTAAATGGCTGCTATTCGAGAGGTAGTTATGACATAGGAAAAGCTAAATGAAACCCATCCTTACCTGCCCACATGGCTATTTGGGAACTTGCTTTTACTGAACTGATTTTCTCTTCTTCCTCCCTTTTCATGCTCAGCCATAGATGATTTGTTCAGGGATGGTGATGACCCAAGCTTGGTCAATTAGATCCCAATCCTGGGACATTTTAGACCATACCAAAGAAAAAGAAGTTCTCTCCTGTCAATAGTAGAATTTGTAAGATGTAAAACCGGGAAGATGTTCATAGCCATGTTTCCTGCCAAGTGAATGGTGGTAGCCTGAATGAATGAAAATGAAGAGAGAAGAAAGCAGGAATGAGAGATGGAGAGAAAATGCCCTGATGGCATTTAAATCCTTAAGCCTCATCCGTGATAATTCTGTAGTTGAATGAGTTAACTCTTCCTTGGGTTTCATTAGCTGAAATATCTAATATGGCTTCTTCTTACACCCTTGGTAGCTCAGGATTCCTCCACATGGTCTTTACCTTCACATAACAGCTCATCATCTAAGGCCTATGAACAAGTTTTCTCTTTCCAGTCTAGTTATACAGTAGATATGGCCTCCCCAAACATGTTCTCAGAGATTAAATCTCCTTAGAAGTCACTGCATCACCATCACTTCCAAGGCATTCTACTGGCCAAGCCAGTCACAAGGTCATTCCAGTTCCAAGAGAGGGAATTAGGTTACCTCTCGATGTTAAGAGTAGCAAGGAAATTGCAGCCATTTTAACTCCCCACAATAAGACAAGTTTTCTGATTTTTTTTTGAGGTAGAGTTTTGGTGCCATGGGTAGAGTGTCATGGTGTCATAGCTCACCACAACCTCAAATTCTTGGATTCAAACAATTTTCTTGCCTCAGCCTCCCAAGTAGCTGGGACTACAGGTGTCCACCACAACACATGTCTATTTTTAGAGACAGGGTCTGGCTCTAGCTCACACCGGTCTTGAATTCATGAGCCCAAGAGATCCTCCCTCCTCGGCTTCCCAGAGTGCTGGGATTATAGGCATGAGCCCCCTCGCCTGGTTTAAGTTTTCTGATTTTAACAGGTGTTACTTAAATTTCACCTTCAATGTGTGTGATATTTTGGGATTCAAAGTATAAGAAAATTTAAACTTTACAAAAAAGCTAACAACCAATAAAAAGAATTCCCCCTACAGCCCATAAATGATGAATTTTCCAAAACTGGTTTGAAAAGTTCATTCAGATTTTCTCTTAAATACAAATTCCTCTGAAATGTGAATTGTTTGTGTAGCTAAATCTTCTGGTTTAATGAGAAAGCAAGAACCATTCCCACAAGCGCAGACTGTGTCCTCTGACCAAGTGGCAAAGTACCTGCATATGACCAATGCTCCTTAAATATTTCTTGACTAAATGAATCCAGTTATGCTCAAAGAAGGGCAGTTTTGCCCCTAGGGAACAACTGGTAAGGCTCAGAGGCACTTTTTGTTGTTCCAAGTGGAGAGGTTGCTACTGTCAAGGGTAGAGACTGGGATGCTGTTAAACATCCTATAATGCACAGGACAGCCCTCTACAACAACGAATAGACTGGACCCAAATGTCAATAGTGCTGAGTTGAAGAAACCCTGAATGAATGAATGAATGAATGAATGAACAAATTGAATGTAAAACTGTGTTGTCATAGCCTAGCCCCTATGAGTCCACTGAATCATAACTTTCCCTAGCTGTTCAGCTTTATCTCAATTGGTTACCTTTGGTTTCCGAAAGATACTGTCAGTTCTACAGTGGACTGGATGCCCATGGCTAGCCCTTACTGGCCAACTGCTTCAAGGTCCTTGCTGTCCTCTCCCCGTACCAGCATCGGACTGTCTCCCTGAACTTAACATGCAGACGACATGATGTACTGGCCATCTTACATTTGCCCATCCAGATCCAATCTTGACTTTTCTCCATTCTGTCCTCTGTCCTGGATAGCTGACCTTTGTGGATGGCTTCAACGGGTCCCTTCTGTCCCACTTCCCTTTGGGTTCAGCCAATGAGGAGAGTAAGGCTAAAGAGTTCATTTTCCTGGATTCCTCCCTCAGGCTGCTGTAGGTTGGCCATGTCTTTTCTTTTTTCTTTTTTCTTTTTTGAGACAGAGCCTCAAGCTGTCACCCTGGGTAGAGTGCCATGGCATCACAGCTCACAGCAACCTCCAATTCCTGGGCTCAAGCGAGTCTCCTGCCTCCGCCTCCCAAATAGCTGGGACTACAGGTGCCTGCCACAACGCCCGGCCATTTTTTGGTTGCCACCGTCATTGTTGTTTGGCGGCTGGGGCTGGATTCGAACCCGCCAGCTCAGGTGTACATGGCTGGCGCCTTAGCCCATTAAGCCACAGGCACCAAGCCTTTTTTTGTTCTTTTTGAGAAAGAGTCTTAGTTTGTCACCCTCAGTAAAGGCCGTGGCGTCAAAGTTCACAGCAATGTCAAACTCTTCAGCTCAAGTGATTTTCTTGCCTCAGCCTCCCAAGTAGCTGGTACTACAGGTGCTGGCCACCATGCCAGGATAATTTTTAGAGACAGGGTCTTGCTCTTGGCTCAGGCTGGTCTCAAACAGCTGAGCTCAAGTAATCTACCACCTCAGCCTCCCAGAGTGCTGGGATTACAGGTGAGAGCCACTGTGCCCAGCCTGGCCGTGTCTTTCCAGGGTTTCTAGCAGGAAGCTGCTGTCTCTTTAGCTGTAACTGCAGGCCTAGGAATGTATGACAAGTGGCTTTCTACTTTTGCTCGCCTCCTTGCACAGCACCATCCACTTTGGTTTCCCTTAACCTGCCCACACCTTTGGAAATAGTCTGAAGTCCTCCTCCATTACCCCATGGGTCCATGACATCGGTTTCTTGCTGGGATATACACTGGGAATCACAAGACTGCCATCTGCTTTACTTCGAGGAAGATCTGCTCTCTGGAAAGACCCACTGTCTGTCACATCCACTGTACTTGATTGTCCTGATACCAACAACAGCCCTAGACAAACTGCATTGCTTTGCCCCTTAGGATGCTGGTGTTACTCCACTTGGAGATGGGTTACGAAGTCAATTCCCCTTCCTCCCACACCACCTTGCATCTCCCCAGTCCACACCCCAGGGTTAAACACCACTAGGTTCTTCTGTCATCCCGAGTGTATCATGCTACTGAAGGGGCAAGCCCCAAGAATCATTCCCTGTTGAGCTATCACATGATGGACTTAAATGACCTATCCTTTCCTGAGCCTTTGTCCAGCTCTGAACTTTGAGCACCTGCCTCTTGGCACAAAATCTGCTGTAGCTTTGCCAAGGACGTTGCTGTATCTGGCTACCTGCTCCCTCGGCCTCACCCTGCAGTGCATATATGATGTCATATTATTATAGTCCCTTCACAGTGTGCTGCTCAGATGGATACCCAACACTGCCAGATGCTTTCTCTGGCATTTTTTTTTTTTGTACAGACAGAGTCTCACTTTAGTGCCCTGGGAAGAGTGCCATGGCGTCACACAGCTTACAGCAACCTCCAACTCCTGGGCTTAGGTGATTCTCTTGCCTCAGCCTCCCAAGTAGCTGGGACTACAGGTGCCTGTTCTCCGGTATTTTTTGTTTTAGAGATGGGGTCTTGCTCTGTAGCCCAGTCTGGAGGAGTGCAGTGGTAAGATCATAGCTCACTGCAGCCTTGAACTACTGGCCTGAAGTAATCCTCCCACCTCAGCCTCCCAAAGTGCCAGGAGCCCAGTGTGCTCACCCCCTTGCACAGCACCATCCATTTTTTGCTTGCCCCGGGGGGACAAGCAAAGTGCCAGTGTGAGCTGCCACAGCTGACCCTTCTTTGGCATCTTAATAAGTTGTTCAGAGAGATTGAAGGAGAAAAAAGCTAAAAAGAGAACTAATTTCAGTATCTATGCCTCAAATCTTGCTTTAAAGGAGTTCTGGTTACAAATGCTGCATTAAAAAGGACCCCAAATGTAGCAGCTTAAAACAACCATTTTATTCTGTTTACATATTCATATGGGATTTTAGACAGGGTAGAGTGGGATGATGTCCTGAGCCTCAGCAGGGAAGACTTGAAGACTGGTAGGGTATCTTAATAGCCAGGCCTGAAATCATCTGGAATTCCATTCACTTGCCTGTCTGACACCTGAGCTGGGATGACGGGAGCACGGAGATTACTCACGCAGTGCATACACATGGCCTTGCTCCTTCTGTAACATGGCAGCCTCAGCACTGACAGACAGCACAGGGTTCCAAGAAGTGAGTATTCCAGAGAACAAGGCAGTAACTGCATGTCCTATAAGAGCCAGCCTCCGAGGACAAACAGCTACCTGGCATTGACGGGAGCTATTACCAGCCCACCCATCCAGATCCTGGGGAGGAGAATCAGACTCCACTTCATCATGGGGGAGTGCTGAGTTTATGTTACAGAGAAAGAGGTGGGACAGAAGACGTTCTTTAGCCACTTCTGGAAAATGCAGTGTGCCCAGAGAACTTTAAAAGTAATTATCTCTCTAAATTTCAACAACCCTGGCAAGTAAGGCGTGGTTCTCACAGTTTACAGTTGAGGAAGACAAGACAAAGAGTGAGGAAGGAATTTACCCGCCTCCCTGAAAAAGTGGCAAAGATAGGAGTTGATGCTGTTCATTGAATTCTAAATCCCACTCAGTACATCAGAAGTACTGATGTATGTATATGGGTGTAAAAGCAAAAATACTTATATAATCTCGAAATCATGTTCCAGTCTTTCTCTCCCTTATGTATTGTATTATGTTAAAGATTTCCACGTAGGATGCTATGTAAGATGTAAGGTCAGTTTGTATTTTCCAAAGATGGCCAGAGTAGTAATATTGCTCTTCCAGAACTTGACTCCCTGATGAGGAGGTAGATTCTGCTGCTTCTTTCTTTGTTTTTTTTTTGAGACAGAGCCTCAAGCTGTCACCCTGCATAGAGTGCTGTGGCATCACAGCTCACAGCAACCTTCAATTCCTGGGCTCAAGCGAGTCTCCTGCCTCCACCTCCCAAGTAGCTGGGACTACAGGCGCCCGCCACAATGCCTGGCCATTTTTTTGGTTGCAGCTGTCATTGTTGTTTGGTGGGCCCGGGCTGGATTCGAACCTGCCAGCTCAGGTGTACGTGGCTGGTGCCTTAGCTCATTGAGCCACAGGTGCCGAGCCTGCTTCTTTCTTTGAACCTAGTTGGGCTTGTGGAATTTTGCCCAAGAGTGATGAGTGAGAGTGATGCTGTGTGACTGCCAGGGCTAGTTCATAAAAACTCCCTGCCTGGCTCTCTCTTTTGGGGATGGTTATTTCAGGGAAACCAGCTACCATGTTGTGAAGGAATCCAATTAGCCCATGCGGAGAGACCCCATGGAGAGGCCTATGTGGAAGAAACTGGGATCCCCCAGCCCACAGCCAGCATTAACCTTTAGAGATATGAGTGAATGAGTCTTTAGATGATTGCAGCTTCAGTCTTTAAATCTTACAGCCGATGCCCCTACTCTGTAAGGCAGACATTATTGTTACCTGATATTGTTATGTGATAATTATTATCATCATTATTTCCATCTCATTTCTCAAACATAATAATCTGTGAGCATAATAAACAGTTGTTTTACATCACTAAATTTTAGAGTAATTTGCAGCACAGGCATAATAGTGCTAGGGACTAGCCTATCATACATAATGCCTGTGACTGGTAGTTTACAGGGTTGGGCTGAAGCTTGATTTTACCTCTTTATAATCAGTTCAATTTCCTCCAATTATTAATGAAATGATTCTTAGCTCTGATACTAATATATGATTGCAAGATAGAAAAAACATAGAAGAGGGAGAATCAAGATTTGTTGCTAATATCTGGAAACACCTGAAGCTTTTTTTTTTTGTACAGAGAGTCTCACTTTATTGCCCTCGGTAGAGTGCCGTGGTGTCACACAGCTCACAGCAATCTCCAGCTCCTGGGCCTAGGCGATTCTTTTGCCTCAGCCTCCCGAGTAGCTGGGACTACAGGTGCCTGCCACAATGCCTGGCTATTTTTGTTCTGCAGTTCAGCTGAGGCCGAGTTTGAACTCGCCACCTTCGGTATATGGGGCCGGTGCCCTACTCAATGAGCCACAGGCGCCGCCCAACCTGAAGATTTTTTATGACTCAAAGACAGAAATGCCTAAATGGCAAGGCCGATTGACAGGGTAGAAGCCAATACGCCATTTGACCAACAAGAAAGACTGAGCTGTTGGCTGGGCTCAATGGCTCACACTTGTAATACTAGTACTCTGGGAGGTGGAGGCAAGAGGGATCCCTTGAGCTCAGGAGTTAAAGATCAGCCTGAGCAAGAGCAAGACCCCATCTCTACTAAAAATAGAAAAATTAGTCAGGCCCTGTGGTAGGCACCTGTTGTACCATCTACTCAAGAGGCTGCTGAGGCAGAAGAGTCATTTGAACCCAGGAGTTTGAGGTTGCAGTGAACTAGGCTGATGCAATGGCACTCTAGCCTGGGTAACAGAGTGAGATTCTGCCTAAAAAGAGAGAGAGAGAGAGAAAGGAAAAGAAAAATAACTTCAGGCAGCACCTGTGGCTCAGTGAGTAGGGCGCCAGCCCCATATACCGAGGGTGGCAGGTTCGAACCTGGCCCCAGCCAAACTGTAACAAAAAATAGCTAGGCATTGTGGCAGGCACCTGTAGTCTCAGCTACTCGGGAGGCTGAGGCAAGAGAGTTGCCTAAGCCCAAGAGCTGGAGGTTGCTGTGAGCTGTGATGCCTCGGCACTCTACTTAGGGCAAAAAAGTGAGACTCTGTCTCTAAAAAAAAAAAAAAAAGAAAACTAACTTTCCAACCACAATTTGCTACAGGACAGGTATTTCGACATTTCAAACTCTGCCTTGTAAGGGTACGAGTTCCACTCCTCTATAGGAACACTTCTGGTTCAGTGGGTGCCAGGAGTCCTGCCTGTCGCCTCTGACATGCTTGATAGACAAGGTCTTCTCTCCTCTAGATTGAGTTCCTGGTACTTGCTGCTGGGTCCATCCTGCTGCTCCCGGCCTCACCCCCTCTTCAGGGCAGTCCTATTTCTGGAGTCTCTTCAACTTCAGTCTGCTTCATGCTGTACTATGAACTGGCAGGAACCAACGTACACGTATAAGAACCACTGCCGCAGTACCAGGGATGCAGGATAGCCTGTGGGCTTGAATACCTGCCTGCGTCTCTTTGAGTTGCTGTTTCATGAAGGGGCTGAATATTCAAAGTGGCCCCCAAATCCTGAGGTAGCTGAGAGAGAAATCAAAGAATGAGGCAGACAAATCCAGTTCGTGGGGATGGGATGTTTTACTGGGGAACTTACTGGCAGCAGGGTAATCTTGGGTGGCTGCAAAACAGGTGTTGTTACTTCCCTGCCCAGGTGTATGGGCTGAAAGCTTATGTGACACCCACTCCCGCAGTTCATATATTGAAGTCCTAAACATCAATAGACGTGGAATGGGACCTTTAAGGAAGTAATTACAGTTGAGCTTGAATAGCACCAGTTTGAACTATGCAGATTATTTTTCAAAAAGTTCCACTGAGTGAGCCTGCTTCTCCTGCCCCCCCCCTTTCACACCTACCCCTGCCACCTCTCAGACAGCAAACCCAGCCCCTTCTCCTCCTCCTCACCCTACTCAATGTGAAGATGATGAAGCTGAAGACCTTTATGATGATCCACTTCCACTTAATGAATAGTAAGTATATTTCTCTTCTTTACAGCTTTTTTTTTTTTTTTTGAGACGGTATCACTCTGTCATCCAGGCTACAGTGCCATTGCTTCAGTCTAGCTCACAGCAACCTCAAACTCCTGGGCTCAAGTGATCCTCTTGCCTCAGCCTCCCAAATAGCTGGGACTACAGATGCCTGCCCCAACACCTGGCTATTTTTTGGAGTTGGGGTTTCACTCTTGCTCAGGTTGATCTCAAACGCCTGAGCTCAAGCAATCCACCTACCTTGGCCTACCAGAGTGTTGGGATTACAGGTGTGAGCCATTGCTTGTATGACTTTTTTAAAAAACATTTTCTTTTCTCTAACTTATTTTACTGTAAGAATACTTTATATAATACGTATAACATACTAAGTATGTATTAAGCAACTGTTTATGTTATCTATAAGCCCTCTAATCAAAAACAAGAAGCTATTAGTAGTTAAAATTTGCAATAACCAAGTTAGGTTATTTTAAACATAGGGATTTTCTTTTGATGGTAGAAGTATTTTTGTAGCTGTAAGAATAGAAAACCTAAAAATAGAAAAACCCAACATTTGATTACATTAGGCATTTTCCCAGAAGTATGGGGCATGTCTTCAATTTGTTATATATACTCTTTTCAACTTTAATTCCTATCATTAGGAAAATAGAGAACAAAAGACAGATGAGATTTAAATTGAAAACTCCAATAAGAATAAAGTATAACCTTATTCATAACTGCCAGTGATAAACAAAAGAACTAAGTATCAACTAAGCAGCCCACCCCAACAGATAAAATGATTGTGGGTACCCATGGAGGACTTACATCCCCTTTTACTGTCTAGGTGACAATGTTCCATTGAATTCCCATTCTGTAGATTGTAACTCATGTTCAGAAATTTGCACAATATAAGAGTCAGTTTCTAGTGACACAAAAAAGTGGTAGAGAACCAAGAAACAGCCAGGGTCTTTGGGAATTGCTGATACATCAGATATCAGTGGTGTTTTTGAGCCTGGTAACTGTTTATTCCTGGAAGTCTTTGCAGGGTTGCTGGCCAGAGGTATCATTTTCTCTCTGTCCTCCTCTCTCTGATGCAGAGTTTTTGTTCCATGTTGATTACATTACTGAGGTGTTCTATTTTAGGCTAACCTTGAATGACTTGGGTTCTTTTGCAAATACAGAATTGAACAAGTGGTTTCCTTCCAGCAGGCCTTCTGATTTATCTGTTCCATCAATGGGGTTAACTGTCAAAAGGACATCTACAGCTTAGATGGAAAATACCCTTCTGTTTTCAGGACAGGCGACTATATCGCTCCCTGTACACAACAGATTCTGGTGCCCCCAACATCTGCATGTGGTATAATTTTATTTTATTTATTCTTTTAATTTTTTTTAAATTTCAGTTAATGTGAGGGGACCGAGAACCAAGTCACGATATTTGAATTCGTTAGGTAGAGCCCCTTTTGTAGTTATGACCTGCATGTGGTATAATTTTAAATGCATAATTTCTTTTTCTATTTATTGAGTTAAAGTTAGGTAAATGTCATCTGACTAGGAGGAACAGCCTTGGAGAAAGGGATGAGCTACTCTGGTAGCTCAACCATGTAAAGGATCAGGTTCTCCAATTCCCAAGACCTCTTGAGATTCCTTTGACAGTTTTAGGACAATCTACTTGCCTACAACCTTCTAACATCCACTGCCTCTTTTCTTTTCTTTTTTCCTTCCCTTTCCTTTCCTTTTCCTTTCCTTTCCTTCCCTTTCCCTTTCCTTCCTTCCTCCTCCTCCTTCTTTTTTTTTCTGTATTTTGAGACAAGATCCAGTTCTGTTGCCCAGGCTAGAGTGCAACAGTACAGTGGTAAAATCATAGCTCACTACAGTCTGGAACTTCTGGGCTCAAGTGTTCCTCCTGCATCAGCCTCCCAAGTAGCTAGGACCACAGATGTGTGCCACCATGCCTGGCTTCAGTTATTTTTCTAGGAGCAAGTTACAATGGTTTTTCAGGTTTAGGGAACCCCTGTGAAACTACTGCCTGGGTGACTCATTCAGCAATATTTTCTGTGCTTTTCCTTTTTCCCACATAAATCCTTTAAGCTTTTTCTACTGGGGTAATTATTTAGTGCCACCCTCTTTGATTAAGATGAAATCAAAATTTTTAGAAAAATAGTTCAATGTTGTTCTTTACTTAGTTCAGAACAACACTGAATTTTTTTTTTTTTTTTTTTGAGACAGAGCCTCAAGCTGTCACCCTAGATAGAGTGCTGTGGCATCACAGCTCACAGCAACCTCCAATTCCTGGGCTCAAGCGAGTCTCCTGCCTCTGCCTCCCAAGTAGCTGGGACTACAG